>JBAMJV010010921.1:27500-44246 GCA_037951105.1 Echinarachnius parma | reverse complement strand
TGGAAATGCACCTGATTATATTCAAGAACTTATTAGTTTGTATAAATCATCTAGGGTCCTTCGTTCAAGTTCAAAGAATCTTTTAGTTCAGTATTCTGTTAAAACTAAGACATACGGTCAGCGGTCTTTCCAGTTTGCTGCACCTATGCTCTGGAATAAACTTCCTTACCATATTAGACAATCTGATACAGAGCAACAATTTCGAGCCAATTTAAAGGCTTTTTTGTTTGTTAATGAATTGTAAGTTTCTACTATTGTATCTTTGCTTAAATACGCTTCTATTTCTCTCTCTCTTTCATTTATGCGCACTGACACTTAATTGTAAGATTGCGCTTTATAAGAAATGACCATTATTATTAGTATTATTATTATTATTTGGGCCCCCAAAAAATACGATGATTTTTTAAAGAAAAAAAAATGCTTACACTTTTTCAAAAATGTTCAAAAGCGGTTTTTAAATAGTTGTTGATGATATCACTATTTAATCATTATTTCAACAAAACATCACATGCATAATTTTGTATGAAAAATGGTTGAAACCAGTGCCTTATTAGAAAGCGCCCTCTTGTGTTTCAATGGCGCCTTTTGAATGATAACAGGCTTTTTACTTAGTCGTTTGTATTTTTGTATACCTTTCGAGCATGGTGGGGTTATAAGAATTAGTTTGTAATGTTACTGTGCAGGTGTTGGTTATTAAAGTTCAGCCTTACCAAAACTGTACTACCCCTATAATGTGCAGATTTGCACCTTTAACTCATAATCACAGATGCATCTTGAAGGTGCAATTCTGCCCATCTCCCTTTAAATGCATCTTTTTACCTTTAACTCACTGTTCAAAGTGCACATTGAAGGTGCAAATGATCCCATCTACCTTTAACTCCAACACAGCACCTTTCATAAAGATGCAATATTGCACCTTCAAGGTACCACACGGTTATGATTCAATTCTGCACATTTACCGAAAGGTGACATTTTGCACTTATATAGGTGATCCCATTGTGACAACGGTTTGCACCTAAATACTGGTATGTGTAATACCGGGCGTATCAAAAAAAGCGTTACACTTTTGAAAAAATTGTCAACATTACATTTTTATATATTTATAGGATTTTTTCATGTCGATGGATGCCCCATGGTCTCATCTATCAAGTGCCACTAACAGAGCAAATTTTCGTTCACGCTTGGGCGAACACTGACAGTTTTTGTACAGAGTGTCAAAAATTGCTTGCGCCAAATTGAAAGAAGAGTGACAATTAAACCAGCAGACTGAATAAGTACTCCCATTAAAAAGAAATTGCTCTTTAAGAATATGTTATGATTGTCTAATAATTTTGTGGCAATTTTCTATCATAATTTAACTGATTTCATTGTTTTATATGCATGGGTGAGAATCAATAATGGGTAATTACTTCAAGATCTTTTTTAAAGCACAGACACATCAAAACCACATGCCAGTCATTCATTCAAAAAGTACCAAATCAATTAATCTTCAAATCATTCAACCGTTTCATCAATCAATCAATGAGAAATCAACCAATCAATCCATCAATCAATCCATCAATCTATCAATCCAATCAGCCCATAAATCTATCAACATGAATATTCGTTCATGCATGCTTCTGTGTCATCTTTTGTATGTGTCACACTCAATGAAAGGATTTGCATCGTTAATGAGGACAGGCTGGAAATGTTGTCATTAACGATGCAAATCCTTTTATTATCTATCAATCTATGGCTTATTTATTCTAACCCATGCATAAAGCAATGAAATCATTTAAATTATGATAGAAAATTGCCACAAAATGATTACACTACCATAAAATAATCTTAAATTCATGGAAAAGAGCAATTTGTTTGAATGGGAGTACTTATTCGGTCTGCTGGTTTAATTGTCCCTCTTCTTTCAAATTGGCGCAAGCCATTTTTGACACTCTGTACAAAAACAGTCAGTGTTCGCCCAAGCGTGAACGAAAATGTGTTTTGTTAGTGGCACTTGATAGATGAGACCATTGGGCATCCATCGACATGAAAAAATCTTCTAAATATATAAAAATGTAATTTTGAAAAAATGTTCAAAAGTGTAACGCTTTTTTTGATACGCTCTGTATTGAACCTTTTTTAGTGTGTTTGAGTGACCTTTCTTTCACGTCCCCTCTCTCTCTCACTCCCCCATCCGCTTCTCTCTCTTCCCACCTTGTTTATATTACTCTTACTTTCGGAATGACAAGGAGTTTCGTTTTCCTTTGTTCCTTACACCGTGGATGTGTTGAGGTACGGTAGAATAGGAGCTTGACGGCAAAACACGGGAGCTGAGTTCAAAACATATCGATGCCCCACTACAGCACTTGTGTCCTTCAGTCAGGCACTTAGTCCACATTGCTGCTCCCCGCCCATGGTATGCAAGAGCCTGAGTGTACTGTAAAGTAGTACCTGTTACAATGCTCCCCAGGGCGTGGAAAGAGTGCGGATGTGCATCCAGTTAAAATACTATTTAGTGCAGGACGGTCCCCTGGGTTAAAAGTGCAAAAAGCACTGAAAATTCAAACCTGAATACAAAAAAAAACAAACCTTTGATGATGGGGCTAACCCTGACATTGTTGTGAAGAGAACGTCATCAAGCTCCATTTGTTTCATCGTTAGTGATCGAAGGTTTGGCATGGTGCAGACAGCTTCCCCCAGCTGCTTGGATGCAGCACGACCCAACTGGAGTGGGGTATCTTCACAACCTCTAAGAGTCAGTTCTTCTACCTAATGATTTTTTAAACAAAATAAAGAGTCTCAATTAAGGTAAACCAATTCAGGAATTGCACTGGTTTTCAAAACATATTGATTGGTTGAATTGAGTTGTGGTCGAATTAACGTGGAATAATGTTTTTGAGTTTAAATTATATACATTTCATTATACAAATAGGTTAAACACTGCCAGTTGAAAAAAAAAATCAAACACATGTTAAATGAGTGGAAAACACATAACTAAGTTGCTATACGTTTTTTAACTCTATTTTACAAGCTGTAATATGCTAATGTGTAAAATGTCATTACATTATGTATTTATGTAGAGTACGTTACAAAGTTGCAAAGTTTGTGTTGTTGTTGATATGGCAATCAGTCAAACTTGATGACTGTTGCCAATATAAATTATATTTCATTTTCTTTTCTGGTTTTTGTTTATTCTTCTTTTTTCATATCAAACTATGCTTCATATTTAAGGAATTCTAACCATATGGCACCACTCTTAACCCGATCACTACGGGGACCGAGAATTCTCGGTCCCCGTTGCGCCTACTCATATACGGGAACCGAGATTTCTCGGTTCCGAGCAAGGGCTATATTAATTGCATAAACATACATGTATGCATCTTGTAAGTACAATATAATTTGGCTGAATACAAAGATTGAACCCTTGGCTACATGTATATCAAGTTTCCCCGACTCTAGTTGCGTGATTATTGTTTTAATTCAATTTTATCATGGTAATACACAAGTCTAATTTCAGGATATTCGTATATACAAACCCATACAAGCCAGAATCATAGTTTTCGCATAGAATTTCACTTCGCTGACCCTATACAATGCATATCGATCGCCTCTATTGTGTGAACTACTTGACCAGCGAACTCACGCTAGGTTGAATAGAAGCGAATACAATGCCATGGTCAACCAGATATCGATCGGTTCTTTTGTGCGCGCCCAGTGGGGTAACTCGACCGGTCCGTAAAATAATCTCGTATATAGCTATTGAAGCAGTATATCTATTGCCGTGGTAAAAGGGTTAATGTCACGATATGTATATATATATATATATATATTAGTATTAGTCCACCTTTCGTCAATATATATGTTCTAACTAATACTTGAATCACTCCTTGTTGATCCAGCTGAAGTACAGGCGGCTTGCATTGTTCGTAACTCCTTCCCCATGAATTAATTGAGTACAAAGGGCCGAGAGATTGGCTTGCCAATGACTTGAATTTGGATCTGTCTTCAATCACACGGTCCCCGTGGCCTAGTGGTTAAGGCGTCAGCGTTCCAAGCTGGAGACCCGGGTTCGAGTCCTGGCGGAGACCAAATTTTTCGACCAGTGCCTTTTTTCATTTGGAGGATTAAAGGGAGGAACAATGCTTATTAAGCTACGCCTATTATTCTTCCTTCTCAATCATTTATGATTATTCCTTGCATTATTTAAATTTTGGAAGAAACCAAAGCTGTATGTATTAGTCCACCTTTCGTCAATATATATATATATATATTAAACAAATATACCATCCTCGGTGACAGAAAAAGCACTATGTTCTTCGGGTCTACGATCCTCAGAACATAGTGCTTTTCCTGTCACCTCGGAATCCATAATTTCACTAGTGGCTCGAAATAGTGCATGATATATTTGTTTTATATCCTTCGCATAATCATAATCATTGCAAAAACAAATGATTTCAATTCAATTAAAGAAAAATATAAAGAAAAACTAAACATTGATCATGGAACCATCACTGCACTGATGTTTTGTTTGTGACACTGACCCCCTTTGCGCAATAGTCCTAGCGCAGAGCGCGTATTGCGCTATCTTTCCATTCATGGTTACGCGCCTTAACAACTAATGCGCACCCAAATGCAAAACGCGTGCATCAAAGTGAATAATTAACCTGTTTTACATACTACACACGTGTAATTGTATGGAGAAAATACATTACACATTACTAGTGCAGTGCACACCGGTCGATTTTTAAATGACGAATTAGTGTCACGACCACAGAAGGACAACGATGCACAATGTGCACCATTGTCGTAATTTTTAAATTCGAATACCGCTACGTTATACATAAAATGCATCTCTAGAATATTCTTTGGAACTTATTGATATTCACGGGTGAAAATATGCTGTATTTTTTTTTTTTTTTACTCTTTGAGAAATCTCGTCGAGCATCTTTCGCAAGCTAAAACAAGACCTCTGCTCGTAGGGAAGTTTTATAACACGCATCTCTATGGGCTCAATATGATCACCCGGCGTCTACGACGTCATTCATGGAATAGCATTTACTATTCCATGAATGACGTCACGCATAGCACATTTTTCTCCATGGGCATTACTATGTTTGGTCACATGACGCTATGTAGACCAATCACTGAACAGGATTTCATTCATGTAGGATATAAATATATATATATAATCCTCTAAAAAACGGTTCGGTAACTGAACTTTGATAGATTACATTACTCTTATTGTCAAATTGTATTTTTTTTCATTTAGTGTCATTGCATTGCATGATGATCTCCCTTTAAAAGGACTTAGTAACATTGTCAATATCGTCCAAATCCAATTGAAATTCTAGCGGTTCCCTCATACCTTGTTGTATTCTTATTAACAAAAAAGGATGGGACAGGTTTCGGTTTTTTAAATTTCCCAGATGACAATTTATCCAATGGATCGTCAGAACCGTGCACAAAGTGAGTGCACTGAGTTAGTGAATGTCACTTTGCATTTTTGCCCATTACTCGGCCATATAATGTCCATTTAACTTGAAATTTTCACACAACACCCAGTGGACATATCAGATAACGACAATATGCATTGCATCAGCCCCTCATCACTTTTTGCACATGTCAACAAAGTTACTAGATCCCTTGAAAATAGTATATTACTTGTCATTTATTTTAAATCAGGGAATACATAGTGCGTTTCAGAATGGAGGACGGTCAGAAGTCAAATGTCGCAAAATGTGCCGAGAATATTCAGTTGGGAAATTTTTCTCTTGTGTCGTATTTTGTAAGGCTCAAGTTGTATCGAAGATTATAGCGCGTTAAAATGATTTAAACCTTTCAAATTTTGTACCATTTTAAAGCCCACTTGCCTATATTTTCAAAACGATTATGTCCGTAACAATTTCATTAGCGGGTTAAGTATGGTATAACTATATATGGGAGAGGGTCAAATATGAAATGTTGAACAATTGTATTTCATTTTGTGAAATTGAAGGCGTTGCATCGATAATCGACTATTTGATCGGATGTTTTGGGGTTTTACATTCCATAATCATCAGTAAATATAGCATCATTTGAGAGCATGTTTATTTTTCATTAAAATTATGTCTCACCTGTAATAATTATGCTATTGGTATGTGTGCAGTAAAGCCGGATATGGAGGCGTATTAATGCTATGAATTTAAGACCGTGGCTTCCTGCTTCAAGATTCCGGTGAGATATTGTTGTATTATTCATAACTCCATGATCATTACGTTTTGCACTATAATAAAGCTCATTAGTTTACCTTTAATATGATATCTCATTTGTAATAATTATGCTGCATGTGTGTGTGCATTACAGGAAAACTCTCAAACTTGATGAATTGAAAATGCATCAAACTTCCCTAAACCTACGCAAACTGGCCAGTATACTGGCATATTAGCGCTCTCTTTGACCGTGTAGGAATGCCCTGTTAGCACGTTATCAAACGGCAAAACGTCGACCTTGCAACGTGTCATTTTGAGCCCCATACATTTAGAGGTACTACACACGCCTCAATCACATAGTCATTATGAATGGGGAATTATTTTATTGACAAAAATAACACGCTTCAACATGATGTTGATTTCATAATGATTATTTAAAGTAAAGTACTAAGATATCTCAACAAAAAGTTGTTTTGGATGCAACGCCTTAAATTTCACATACTCAAATGCATTTTGTTTATTTACATTTCGCTGTCAATCCTCCCCAATATTCACTTTTATTGTATTTACCTGGCTTTTATATCATTCAAGTGAAGTGACATTGGAAAGATACTTCAACAGGCTTTTTTCCAATACCGTATGCAACAGCATCTCTTCATTGTCAAGATATTCATCGTCGAAATAATTTGAACTTTAGAAAGACAGTGATACGAGTGTCAGACCTTCCGACTGAAGTTTGTTGGCGCACTTTGTGAAATTTCACTTTTGACCTTCCCCCTTTCTACAATATACTGCGCATACCCCGTAAATGTTGTGACCGGTCCTGGTCTTGTCATCGAAAAGTGTAAATGCACTCGTATTCAGCTGCAAACAAATTTTCCGGACACCCCCCCCCCCCCCCCCCTTCTCTACCCGCCCCCAAGAATAGTCTTGGTCCTAGCCACAAAAGTTTGTGACCGGTCCTGATCTTGGCCTCGAAAATTGAAAATTGTAAATGTACTCGGCATCGGCTGCGAACATTTTCTACGGACACCTCCCTCCCCCCCCCCCCCCCCCCACCCCCCCCACCCCCCCCCATTCCCCGCTTGCATAATTCTCAAGAAATGTCTTGGTCTTGCATGTGAGATCCCACATGTATCAATCCTTTCATTTTTACACAATTCCAGTCCCAACTAGCTAACAAAGTATCATTCTTCTTTTGTTTTATACATTTAACCAACAGTGAAATTTTGTTTAAGAAACTACTTTCTCGCATTTCTTTGTCGGTGCATAACATTTATACATAAAAATACTTCTTTTTCACAATGTAAACGAAACGCTACTACCCAGCTAGCCACCTGACGTCGTGCCATCGTTGGGCCGATGTCATTTTCGTTGTAAGGGGACGTTGGGCCAACATGCGACATGCGACGTCACCGAGACGTTAAAATGTCCGCCAGCCCAACATCAGCTCGGCGTCTTTTTTTAATGCTGGCCCAACGTCATTTAGCGATTTCGGCCCAACATCAATTATTGACAATGGCCCAATGTCAGTTTTAACGTAGGCCCAACATCGATTCCTGACGTTGAGAGAACATCAAGTTTTGACGTCGGCCCGACGTTAAAATGTCCGCCAGCCTAACATTGTCCCAACATCATTTTGTGATGTCGGGCAAATGTAAATTTCCGACAATGGCCCAACACCGAATCCTGACATAGGATAGATATCAAATTCTGATGTGGGCTCGACGTTAAAATGTCCGCCAGCCCAACATCGTCACTACGTCATTTTGTGATATTGGCATAACGTCAATTTCCAACAATGGCCCAACATCAACTCATGACATTGGACCAACATAACATTATGATGTCGGCTCGAGGTTAAAATGTCCGCTAGCCCAACATTGTCACGACATCATTCTGTGATGTTGGTCCAACGTCAATTTCCGCCAATGGCCCAATATCAAATCCTGACGTTGGGCCAACATCAAATTCTGACGTTGGCCCGACATTAAAATGTCCGCCAGCCCGACATTAGCCCAACGTTATTTTTTATTGTTGGCCCAACATCAAATCTTGACGTTGGCCCAACATCAAATCTTGACGTTCGCCCGACGTTTGAATGTCCGCTAACCCAACATTGGCCCAACGTCATTTTCTGATGCTGGACCAACATCAAAATTTGACAATGGCCCAATGTCAAATGGCCAACGTAGGACCAACATCAAAAACGTAAAAAGAAATTAGAAAACATGCATAGATTCCACGTCCGATCCATGCAATTTGTTTAACCTTTGCACACATTCATTCATAAATAAATCATAATTCTATAAATATCCTATTCCTATACCTATTGCCTACTCCTAAACCTATCATCCTATCGTCCTACAAACATAGGTCGCAATCGGTATATTATATATACACCTCTTCTTAGCATGTATGTTTTGTAATAGTTAGTATTTGTAGAGCGTTGAATTTGAAATAATCCACCTTCAAATCATATTCATAACACTATTTAAGGTGTTATTTATATTCTTATATATCCTTCGAAATTATATACAGCAGCAATGACATGACAAAAGTATATATTTTAATATAAATAATTTTTAAAAATCGAAAATTTTCATTTCACTTACGATCGCTTATAATCGATCATGAATTTCCCGATAGCAATACTTCTTTTTTTTTAACTTTTGAATTACTAATGTTTGTAATCGATTAAACGAAATTCAATTCAGTATAGATTCTCAAAGCAAGTTAACAAAAATATAAGTACCCAGCTAGCTAACTGACGTCGGACCGATGTCGGCAGGTCTTCGGCAAGATCGCGGTCGGCAAACAGACGTCGCGCCAACATTACGCCAAAGTCGAATTTAAGTTGGAGGTTTTGGAAATGAAATAAGTCGGAAAATGGTTGTAGTTGAATATCGTGCCGATGTCATTCAGTTGACGAAAAAAATACGTCTCAAATAAAACGTCGCGCTTAAATCGCACCAATGCCGAAACTGGTACCAATTTAAGAGCTTGATAGAGGGTTGTAATATTAATGTTGGGCCGATGTCAATAAACCAACATGAATATGACATCTCAAATATGACGTTGGGCCAATGTTGTACCGATGTCGGAATATATCATTTTAAGAGGTCGGTAAATGGTTGAATGTGGAATTGATGTCGGTCGAATGTTATTAATTGGACATCAATATGACATCACAAATATGACGTCAAGCCGATATCGCGCCGATGTCAGAATTGGCAGCAATGACACGAGTCGGCAAATAGTCATGAAATCGATGTTCAGCCGATGTCAATATTCTGACATGAGTATGTCATCTCCAATATGACGTCGGGATAATTTCGCGCCGATGTTGGAACTGGTAGCAATTAAAGAGGTCGGTAAATGGTTGTAACATTGATGTCGGACCAATGAGTTTTATTGGACATCCATATGACATCTCAATTATGACGCCAAAGCGATATCCTGCCGATGTCATAAATGGCACCAATGAAACTAATCATTAAATAGTCATTAAATGGATGTTGTGCCGTTGTCAATAATTCGACATGAATATGACATCTCAAATATAAAATCGGCCTTCTATCGCCCCGATGTTGGAACTGGAAGTAATTTAAGAGGTCGGTAAAATGCTGTGAAATTGATGTCGGGTCACAGTTATTAATTAGACATAAATATGACATCCAAAATATGACTTTGGGCCTATACCGCACAGATGTCGGAACTTTACGAAATTTTAAAGGTGGGTAAAAGGTTGTGAAATAGATGTCGGTCGGATGCCATTACTCCTACATAAATATGACATCTCTACTATGACGTCAGTCCGATATTGTGATGATGTTGTATCTGGTAGCAATTTAAGAGGTCGGTACAATCATTGACTTCGGCACAACATCAATTAAATGACCATTTGCCGAGTTGTTTCATTGCTGCAAGTTCTTACATCAGCCTGACATATTTATCACATTCATGTCTAATTAATAACATCGGACCGATATCAATTTTACTACCATTTACCGACCTCCTTAATTGCTATCTTTTCCGACATCGGCGCGATATTAGCCCGACGTCATATTGGAGATGGCATATTCATGTCCGACTATTGACATCGGCGCAACATCACTTTTATGATCATTTGCCGACTTGTTTCATTGCTGTCAGTTCTGACATCGGCAGGATATCGCATTGACGTCATCATTGAAATGTCATATTCATGTCGGATCATTGACATCGGCTCAACATCAACTTAATGACTAATAGCCGACTTGATTCACTGCTGCCCATTCTGACGTCGTAGGATTTCGGTTTGACGTAAACATTGAGATGTCCTATTCTTGTCTCATTACTAACATTGTCCCGACATTAATTTCACAACCATGACTGACCACTGACTGAATAATTGATGTTGGGTCGAAATCGCAAAATGACGTTTGGCCAGCATTAAAAAAACAAAAACGCCGCGCTGATGTTGGGCTGGCGGACATTTTTACGTCGCGGCGACGTCGGATTTTTAATGTAGGCCCAACGTCTTCTTAAAACGACTTTTTACATTGGCCCAATGTTGGCACAACGTCAGGTGGCTAGCTGGGTAGCGACCTCTTAAATTGATACCAGTCCCAACATCGGCGCTATATTAGGTCGACCTCTTATTGGAGATGTCATATTAATGACATTGGGCCATTGTCAAATTTTGATGTTGGTCCAGCATCAAACGTCGGGCGAACGTCAAGATTTGATGTTGGGCCAACAATAAAAAATAACCTTGGGCTAATGTCGGGCTGGCGGACATTGTAATGTCGGGCCAACGTCAGATTTTGATGTTGGCCCAACGTCAGGATTTGATATTGGGCCATTGCCGGAAATTGACATTGGGCCAACATCACAGAATGATGTTATGACAATGTTGGGCTAGTGGACATTTTAACCTCGCGCCCATATCATAATGTTATGTTGGTCCAATGTCATGAGTTGATGTTGGGCCATTGTCAGAAATTGACGTATCACAAAATGACGTGGTGACGATGTTGGGCTGGCGGACATTTTAACGTCGAGCCCACATCAGAATTTGATATCTGTCCTACGTCAGGATTTGGTGTTGGGCCATTGTCGGAAATTGACATTTGCCCGACATCACAAAATGATGTTGGGACAATGTTGGGTTAGCGGACATTTTAACATCGCGCCCACATCATAATGTTATGTTGGTCCAATGTCATGAGTTGATGTTGGGCCATTGTCAGAAATTGACGTATCACAAAATGACGTGGTGACGATGTTGGGCTGGCGGACATTTTAACGTCGAGCCCACATCAGAATTTGATATCTGTCCTATGTCAGGATTTGGTGTTGGGCCATTGTCGGAAATTGACATTTGCCCGACATCACAAAATGATGTTGGAACAATGTTGGGCTAGCGGACATTTTAACATCGCGCCCACATCATAATGTTATGTTGGTCCAATGTCATGAGTTGATGTTGGGCCATTGTCAGAAATTGACGTATCACAAAATGACGTGGTGACGATGTTGGGCTGGCGGACATTTTAACGTCGAGCCCACATCAGAATTTGATATCTGTCCTATGTCAGGATTTGGTGTTGGGCCATTGTCGGAAATTGACATTTGCCCGACATCACAAAATGATGTTGGAACAATGTTAGGCTAGCGGACATTTTAACCTCGCGCCCACATCATAATGTTATGTTGGTCCAATGTCATGAGTTGATGTTGGTCCATTGTCAGAAATTGACGTATCACAAAATGACGTGGTGACGATGTTGGGCTGGCGGACATTTTAACGTCGAGCCCACATCAGAATTTTATATCTGTCCTATGTCAGGATTTGGTGTTGGGCCATTGTCGGAAATTGACATTTGCCCGACATCACAAAATGATGTTGGGACAATGTTAGGCTAGCGGACATTTTAACCTCGCGCCCACATCATAATGTTATGTTGGTCCAATGTCATGAGTTGATGTTGGGCCATTGTCAGAAATTGACGTATCACAAAATGACGTGGTTACGATGTTGGGCTGGCGGACATTTTAACCTCGAGCCAACCGCGATAAGCCGACATCCGGCCAACAACTTATGACATCGGCACGACGTCAGGTGGCTAGCTGGGATACTCTGCCTCCTAAGTATGTAAACATTGTCTACAGTACATTCATATTAAGATCTGTTCGTATTAAAACCATAACTCCACGTGAATGATGCGAGCCAAGATTTAAAAAGCAAGTGCCGTTCCATTCTGCTTGCAAGCTGACTTCCAGTTCTTTTGACAATTTTTTTTTTGTAAAAACGCTATGACGCATTTCTGCTTTCTGAGCCACATCCATATTTTTTTCTTTCTCGTTTATCTATAAGACCCCGTACATTCAGAGATATACAATGTAGAGTTGAGCTCATACTTGTTCAATCAAAAATATAAATCTCACCACAGTCATATTATTACATTTATCCATGTCCAATATTCGTTCTGATACATTACAATTTAACAATTCCTTGCGCTTACGAGTATTTAGTATGGACTTTTAAATCCTCAAAGTCATAATTTAAAGGGACTGTCCCTCTTTTGCAAGCCAAATTTCCAAAGTTGCGAGGTTATTGTCTCATATGAAAGAAAATGTCATTTAACAGCATGCCTGAACCAATTACAGCATGAAATCTTTTGTTCGTGGAGTTATAGACCTCAAAATAATAAAAACGACTGGCAGCGTTTAATTGTGCATGGTACGGGTATTCACCCGGTGCGAAATTTCGCACACGGATTCCAAGGAGTACCACGTTGCTGCGCGTGACCCCTACGTGACCCGCACACAAATCGAACAACGACGTAAGCGAATATTAAACAAAATATCCCAACCTCGGTAAAACTGACTACATGTAATATTCTTCATATTCGACACCCTTTTCCGTGACATACCTTTACAAATGTCTGCTTCACAATACCTTTACAAGAATAAGTACAATATTGTTGTAATATTATGCTAAATCAGTTAAACGCCTTTATTGACCGATATATAGATTGGTGAAGGGACGCATTCGTTTTTCATTCGTAGAATCCAAATTACAGGGCTTTTTCATCTGGATTTGTTTGTGTGTGTTACATTCATCCCCATCTACTGTAAACTGTTCAGGCGATTTGTAAAAGGCGGACAGTCCCTTTAAAGGGACAGCCCCACAATGGGCAACCAGAGCAGACCAACATTGGGCCGTATGCATAAAAACAAGCCATTGCTTATAAGCAATTGATTTAAGCACAAGCAAGAGCTTGTCAAGCAAAAGATCACGTGCAAGCAATTGCTTGAATTCATATGCACAAGCTTTTGCTTGTGCTGAAACCTGTTGCTTGCACTGCCTAAGCAATTGCTTCCTGGCAGCAGAATTTTTGCTTACGCAAATAGGGGGAAACAGCACAGAGCATTAGGGGGGTTTCTGTGCAGATCGATGGAAAAAAATTGCCGTAAAAAGTCTAAAATAACAGAAATTTGATTAAATATGGAATCACAACATAACCTCTGGAATAAGGAGCTCGTAATCATCCTGAAACGGTATGAAAATTTGATCCTTAAACGCGAATGCCCTGAGTAAGCAAGAGCTCAAGCTGGTCTGGATGTGCTTGAAAAACGCAAGCAATTGCTTATCAAGACAAGTAAAAAGTTCGTTTTCTGCATACGGTTTCAAGCAATTGCTTAAGGCCCAGACCCATACTGACGATTTTCAAGGCGAATCGCAACGATTTGACATTCGTCGAAAAAATCGCTTAGGTCGTGTTGCATAGTGTTGCATCGTATCGGTTCTTCCCCCAAAACCGTTGTGCATCGTGAAGAAAATCGTGAAAGCGGAGCCAAAATCGCCGTCTTCAACTGTTCAAAACAATCGCCACGCCACGACGATTTTTACCAAAAATCATTGTATTTACCGTTGCATATTCGTGTCAAGTCGTTCCACGTCGTTACAATTCGTTGCGACTCGTATCGCTTCGTTGTGAAGAACGCCGCTTTCCGTTTTTGAACTGACCATGGGCGTAGAGATTTACGTAATACCTATTCATCACGAGGGGGGGGGGGTGAATGAATAGATCATCCCCCTGTTGAATGGTATCAATGACCGATCTACGCCCATGGAACTGACTCAAACAAGTCCGATTGTTCATATTGTGCACGGTAAACCCCCACTTGGTCTAAACCCGCTTTGTCTAATATCCACTTCGTCTAATCCTATATAGTCTAAACCCATTTCGTCTACAACCACTTGGTCCATTAGCCGGTTCGTCTAATAACCATTTGGGCTATACCCTTATTGTCTAATATCCACTTGGACTAAACCCACTTAGTCTAATGCCATTTCGTCTAATCACCAGATTGTCTAATATTCGATTCGACTAATATCACTTCGTCTAATACCCATTTGGGCTACAGCCACTTCGGCTATATCCAGATGGGCAGTTCATCACTTGGTCTAATCACAATTTCATCAACTTCCCGTTTGGTCTAATTGACAGTTGGGCTACTCCCATTTGGGCTAATGTCCCACTTGGGCTAATAACCACATGGTCTAATGCCCATTTAGTCTAATGACCATTTGGTCTAAAGGTCTAATGTTACGTTGGTGTAAAGTTTGATATGATAATTGTAATTCAGTACCAGTAATAGTGTCCACTAAGTTCAACAGGAGCCGCGGAAAGGTGTTGAAAGAGAAGTGCTGAGTTGCTGACCACATTTCAATAATTGTTATATAGTGTGTTATTTTATGTTTATGTATTTCTTTTTTTTAGCCAAAGAAAGTGGGGGCTGCACCACCAGCCCCTCACCCATTTCCGCGGCCCCTGTTCAAGAAGTGTCTTAACCCATGTTAGATCCTATGCACCCGTCCGAAACTAGACAAATTAAAATTACCACTAAATAACGAGTGTAATACAATTATATTTTGTGAAAGCATAATGTTACCCTATAATTTATAAATGTGTTTGAAATATCTTAATATTAACCTGTGAATCATGTTTCCGGTCAAGTTTGCTCCTCTCTGTAGTCAAATGAATCTAGGGTTAGCTTAATCAGTGGCAAGCTTAATATTGGATAGGTTAGATAGGTGACAAATTACTTGTCAATTTTTTTCTTTTCTTTTTCTATTGAGAACTTTTGTAGATATTTGTGAAACTATTGATGCCTTGAAATGCCGCGTGTGCCACTTGCGGGGAGGGGAGGGGGGGGGGGGGGGTATACCGCTTTGTTTTGACATTCGAGATAAATGATTGCTTGTAGTTGTACGAGATTGCAATTCAGGTTATTTAGCACAAAAATACGAAAAGAAAACATTTGTTAGGACCCTGATGGCAAAATAAACACTTCAATTAAACAATGAAATGAAAACTTCTGAAAGGATTATAAAAATTACTATTTTTGAAACAAATATCAATAAAAACATAGAGAATTTAAATATTTTCTGTATGCAGAATATACAAATTTTGTATTCTTTTAAAATTAAAAGTGGATGTATAAATTACGTTTTTAACGTTAGAATTAACAATTCTTAGCTCATACAACGATTGTTTTCTCTCCCACTCGTATGTACAGATTGAATGATAGTCCTATGTCCAAAAAAACTATCGTTGGTGTTATATATCGCTCCCCTGGTCATGATGTTGAAACATTTTTGTTTAATTTTAGAGTATTTTTAAATAAGATTAAATTGAATTCATGTAATTGTTTTATAATGGGCGACTTCAAATTAGATTTGATACAAATTGGCAGTAACACAAAGGTAGACTCATTCATGGATATGTTGTTAAGTTTTTATATGCAGCCGATCATTGATTCTCCGACCCGTATTACAGAAACGACTGCTACATTGTTAGATAATATTTTTACAAATGCAAATACTCTTGATAATTCAGGTATTTTATTAAGTGACATTAGTGATCACCTCCCAGTTTTTGCAATATTTCCGTTCTATAATGATGTTAAGAAAAGGTCATCTTTTACATTTTTAAGGCGTGATATAAATGAAGTAAACTTGAATTTATTTGTTATAGAGTTACGTAATATTCAATGGGAAAGACATGTAGGACATGGTAATGTCGATAGTAAATATAATAATTTTTTGAGAATATTTAAAGTAAAATATGAAAAATGTTTCCCTTTAAAAACTGTTTGTATACAAAATAGCAATAAGACTCCATGGATGACTAAAGAGTTGCAAAAATTGTGTCGTAAAAAATCCACTTTATATAAAAAGTATTTAAAAAATAAAAACTGTATATGAGCATAAATTTAATAAGTTTCGTAATTATGTTACTTTAAAGATAAGACAGGTCAAAAGAAAACATTATAAGAGTAAGTTTGATAAAGTAAAATATAATATTAAATATACATGGAAAGTTATAGACTCTCTTATAAATAAAAATTAAAAGAGAAATTGTAATATTGAAGCTCTTGATATAGAAGGTAGAATAATTAAAAATAAGGAAGAATAGTTAATGTTTTTAATGATTTTTTTGGAAATATTGGTTTAAATTTACAAGATTCTAATAATGAAGAAGTAGATACAAATTTTAAAGAATACTTGAAGTGTCAAAATAAT
>JBAMJV010010921.1:0-22500 GCA_037951105.1 Echinarachnius parma | reverse complement strand
TCAGAAAAAGGTGAACAAGGTATCAAAATGCTTGGAAAGATGGGCTAAATATGATAACAGAGAAAATTCGGCGATTCTATGTTGCAAAATGCCAGTACGCGCGAAAACGCGCGCGCATGCGCGTGTGCGCGTTTTTTCGTAAAATGCTTAAAATGGCCTAAAACGTATCCAAAATGAATTTGCGACGATTTTGAACATTTTAAAATTTTGCGCGCGCGCTGACGCGCGCACGTACGCATGCGCGCGCGTTTTTTGACCTGAAATTGACCGGACGGATATTGACCTTGATCATGATAAATATGAATGAGAAACAACTTTTCGTTATGAAGATATGATCATGAGAAGATATTCAGAAAATTTTACAAAATGGCGCCTAGATGACGTCATCAGTCAAGGTCAGGGTTCAAAACCTTATTTTGCTTTGTCCATATGCCTATATATATGTGTGCCAAATTTCAAGGCACTTGATCGAGCCATTTTCAAGTTATCTTGCTAACAAAAAAGTGATTGGAAATAAGAAAAATAAAGAATAATAAATAAATAAATAAATAAAGGCAATTCTAACGAAATTATGAGGTGGTCTGTATGATGTACAGCCCACCTAATAATAATAACTAGAATTGTAATACTTGTTTAGAACAAGTATAGGTGGGCTGGTCGAACTAAAATTAAAGACATAATCAAGGGCTCATTTGAGATAGCTTATTGTCTCAGCTACAACATACTCGAAGTTCAGCGTAAACGAAGCTAAAACGAAGAAGATATTGGTCGCGAAAGACGGGAATGTAGAATCCAGTTTTGAAAAAAAGTCATGTCCCATAGAGAATACACGCAAAATGTGAAAAAATGACATACCTCCTTAAATCGCAAAAATACGCCATGATGCCTTTGTCAAAATGAAATATCGTGATTATCACATTTGTAGAGAATTGTCTCAGATAGAACATATCAAAATTTGGAAGAAAATCGATCAATATTTACAGAGATACAATAAATTTTCCAAAAATATGCTGACGTCATAATATGCAAATTGAAATTTTGTGTTCGGAGGCCATTATGATGACGCCATGAGTTAATTGAGGGTCAAATGAGACATGAAATCATATCTCCGACTCATAATCTATCCAAATATGAAAAAAAACTTGGGAGTTCCCATCCATTCTGAAGAGTTACAATGAATTTTGTATAGGCATGTTTTTGCCCATATATGCTATGTATTACAAGAGCTCGCGCGCACGGGCATGTTTCTTGAACGGAAGCTCATTGCGTTTTTACTAGTCAGAAAAAGGTGAACAAGGTATCAAAATGCTTGGAAAGATGGGCTAAATATGATAACAGAGAAAATTCGGCGATTCTATGTTGCAAAATGCCAGTACGCGCGAAAACGCGCGCGCATGCGCGTGTGCGCGTTTTTTCGTAAAATGCTTAAAATGGCCTAAAACGTATCCAAAATTAATTTGCGACGATTTTGAACATTTTAAAATTTTGCGCGCGCGCTGACGCGCGCACGTACGCATGCGCGCGCGTTTTTTGACCTGAAATTGACCGGACGGATATTGACCTTGATCATGATAAATATGAATGAGAAACAACTTTTCGTTATGAAGATATGATCATGAGAAGATATTCAGAAAATTTTACAAAATGGCGCCTAGATGACGTCATCAGTCAAGGTCAGGGTTCAAAACCTTATTTTGCTTTGTCCATATGCCTATATATATGTGTGCCAAATTTCAAGGCACTTGATTGAGCCATTTTCAAGTTATCTTGGTAACAAAAAAGTGATTGGAAATAAGAAAAATAAAGAATAATAATAATAATAATAATAACTAGAATTGTAATACTTGTTTAGAACAAGTATAGGTGGGCTGGTCGAACTAAAATTAAAGACATAATCAAGGGCTCATTTGAGATAGCTTATTGTCTCAGCTACAACATACTCGAAGTTCAGCGTAAACGAAGCTAAAACGAAGAAGATATTGGTCGCGAAAGACGGGAATGTAGAATCCAGTTTTGAAAAAAAGTCATGTCCCATAGAGAATACACGCAAAATGTTAAAAAATGACATGCCTCCTTAAATCGCAAAAATACGCCATGATGCCTTTGTCAAAATGAAAAATCGTGGTTATTACATTTGTAGAAAATTGTCTGAGCTAGAACATATCAAAATTTGGAAGAAAATCGATCAACATTTACAGAGATACAATCAATTTTCCAAAAATATGCTGACGTCATAATATGCAAATTGAAATTTTGAGTTCGGAGGCCATTATGATGACGCCATGAGTTAATTGAGGGTCAAATGAGACATGAAATCATATCTCCGACTCATAATCTATCCAAATATGAAAAAAAACTTGGGAGTTCCCATCCATTCTGAAGAGTTACAATGAATTTTGTATAGGCATGTTTTTGCCCATATATGCTATGTATTACAAGAGCTCGCGCGCACGGACATGTTTCTTGAACGGAAGCTCATTGCGTTTTTACTAGTCAGAAAAAGGTGAACAAGGTATCAAAATGCTTGGAAAGATGGGCTAAATATGATAACAGAGAAAATTCGGCGATTCTATGTTGCAAAATGCCAGTACGCGCGAAAACGCGCGCGCATGCGCGTGTGCGCGTTTTTTCGTAAAATGCTTAAAATGGCCTAAAACGTATCCAAAATGAATTTGCGACGATTTTGAACATTTTACAATTTTGCGCGCGCGCTGACGCGCGCACGTACGCATGCGCGCGCGTTTTTTGACCTGAAATTGACCGGACGGATATTGACCTTGATCATGATAAATATGAATGAGAAACAACTTTTCGTTATGAAGATATGATCATGAGAAGATATTCAGAAAATTTTACAAAATGGCGCCTAGATGACGTCATCAGTC
This sequence comes from Echinarachnius parma, assembly GCA_037951105.1. NCBI lineage: Eukaryota > Metazoa > Echinodermata > Echinoidea > Clypeasteroida > Echinarachniidae > Echinarachnius > Echinarachnius parma. The sequence goes on along the minus strand of JBAMJV010010921.1, from coordinate 19,615 downwards.
AAGGTCAGGGTTCAAAACCTTATTTTGCTTTGTCCATATGCCTATGTATATGTGTGCCAAATTTCAAGGCACTTGATTGAGCCATTTTCAAGTTATCTTGCTAACAAAAAAGTGATTGGAAATAAGAAAAATAAACTAGAATTGTAATACTTGTTTAGAACAAGTATAGGTGGGCTGGTCGAACTAAAATTAAAGACATAATCAAGGGCTCATTTGAGATAGCTTATTGTCTCAGCTACAACATACTCGAAGTTCAGCGTAAACGAAGCTAAAACGAAGAAGATATTGGTCGCGAAAGACGGGAATGTAGAATCCAGTTTTGAAAAAAAGTCATGTCCCATAGAGAATACACGCAAAATGTTAAAAAATGACATGCCTCCTTAAATCGCAAAAATACGCCATGATGCCTTTGTCAAAATGAAAAATCGTGGTTATTACATTTGTAGAAAATTGTCTGAGCTAGAACATATCAAAATTTGGAAGAAAATCGATCAACATTTACAGAGATACAATCAATTTTCCAAAAATATGCTGACGTCATAATATGCAAATTGAAATTTTGAGTTCGGAGGCCATTATGATGACGCCATGAGTTAATTGAGGGTCAAATGAGACATGAAATCATATCTCCGACTCATAATCTATCCAAATATGAAAAAAAACTTGGGAGTTCCCATCCATTCTGAAGAGTTACAATGAATTTTGTATAGGCATGTTTTTGCCCATATATGCTATGTATTACAAGAGCTCGCGCGCACGGACATGTTTCTTGAACGGAAGCTCATTGCGTTTTTACTAGTCAGAAAAAGGTGAACAAGGTATCAAAATGCTTGGAAAGATGGGCTAAATATGATAACAGAGAAAATTCGGCGATTCTATGTTGCAAAATGCCAGTACGCGCGAAAACGCGCGCGCATGCGCGTGTGCGCGTTTTTTCGTAAAATGCTTAAAATGGCCTAAAACGTATCCAAAATGAATTTGCGACGATTTTGAACATTTTACAATTTTTGCGCGCGCGCTGACGCGCGCACGTACGCATGCGCGCGCGTTTTTTGACCTGAAATTGACCGGACGGATATTGACCTTGATCATGATAAATATGAATGAGAAACAACTTTTCGTTATGAAGATATGATCATGAGAAGATATTCAGAAAATTTTACAAAATGGCGCCTAGATGACGTCATCAGTCAAGGTCAGGGTTCAAAACCTTATTTTGCTTTGTCCATATGCCTATGTATATGTGTGCCAAATTTCAAGGCACTTGATTGAGCCATTTTCAAGTTATCTTGCTAACAAAAAAGTGATTGGAAATAAGAAAAATAAACTAGAATTGTAATACTTGTTTAGAACAAGTATAGGTGGGCTGGTCGAACTAAAATTAAAGACATAATCAAGGGCTCATTTGAGATAGCTTATTGTCTCAGCTACAACATACTCGAAGTTCAGCGTAAACGAAGCTAAAACGAAGAAGATATTGGTCGCGAAAGACGGGAATGTAGAATCCAGTTTTGAAAAAAAGTCATGTCCCATAGAGAATACACGCAAAATGTGAAAAAATGACATACCTCCTTAAATCGCAAAAATACGCCATGATGCCTTTGTCAAAATAAAAAATCATGATCATCACATTTGTAGAGAATTGTCTCAGATAGAACATATCAAAATTTGGAAGAAAATCGATCAATATTTACAGAGATACAATCAATTTTCCAAAAATATGCTGACGTCATAATATGCAAATTGAAATTTTGAGTTCGGAGGCCATTATGATGACGCCATGAGTTAATTGAGGGTCAAATGAGACATGAAATCATATCTCCGACTCATAATCTATCCAAATATGAAAAAAAACTTGGGAGTTCCCATCCATTCTGAAGAGTTACAATGAATTTTGTATAGGCATGTTTTTGCCCATATATGCTATGTATTACAAGAGCTCGCGCGCACGGACATGTTTCTTGAACGGAAGCTCATTGCGTTTTTACTAGTCAGAAAAAGGTGAACAAGGTATCAAAATGCTTGGAAAGATGGGCTAAATATGATAACAGAGAAAATTCGGCGATTCTATGTTGCAAAATGCCAGTACGCGCGAAAACGCGCGCGCATGCGCGTGTGCGCGTTTTTTCGTAAAATGCTTAAAATGGCCTAAAACGTATCCAAAATGAATATGCGACGATTTTGAACATTTTAAAATTTTACGCGCGCGCTGACGCGCGCACGTACGCATGCGCGCGCGTTTTTTGACCTGAAATTGACCGGACGGATATTGACCTTGATCATGATAAATATGAATGAGAAACAACTTTTCGTTATGAAGATATGATCATGAGAAGATATTCAGAAAATTTTACAAAATGGCGCCTAGATGACGTCATCAGTCAAGGTCAGGGTTCAAAACCTTATTTTGCTTTGTCCATATGCCTATATATATGTGTGCCAAATTTCAAGGCACTTGATTGAGCCATTTTCAAGTTATCGTGGTAACAAAAAAGTGATTGGAAATAAGAAAAATAAAGAATAATAATAAATAAATAAATAAAGGCAATTCTAACGAAATTATGAGGTGGTCTGTATGATGTACAGCCCACCTAATAATAATAATAATAATAATAATAATAAACTAGAATTGTAATACTTGTTTAGAACAAGTATAGGTGGGCTGGTCGAACTAAAATTAAAGACATAATCAAGGGCTCATTTGAGATAGCTTATTGTCTCAGCTACAACATACTCGAAGTTCAGCGTAAACGAAGCTAAAACGAAGAAGATATTGGTCGCGAAAGACGGGAATGTAGAATCCAGTTTTGAAAAAAAGTCATGTCCCATAGAGAATACACGCAAAATGTGAAAAAATGACATACCTCCTTAAATTGCAAAAATACGCCATGATGCCTTTGTCAAAATGAAAAATCGTGATTATAACATTTGTAGAGAATTGTCTCAGATAGAACATATCAAAATTTGGAAGAAAATCGATCAATATTTACAGAGATACAATAAATTTTCCAAAAATATGCTGACGTCATAATATGCAAATTGAAATTTTGAGTTCGGAGGCCATTATGATGACGCCATGAGTTAATTGAGGGTCAAATGAGACATGAAATCATATCTCCGACTCATAATCTATCCAAATATGAAAAAAAACTTGGGAGTTCCCATCCATTCTGAAGAGTTACAATGAATTTTGTATAGGCATGTTTTTGCCCATATATGCTATGTATTACAAGAGCTCGCGCGCACGGACATGTTTCTTGAACGGAAGCTCATTGCGTTTTTACTAGTCAGAAAAAGGTGAACAAGGTATCAAAATGCTTGGAAAGATGGGCTAAATATGATAACAGAGAAAATTCGGCGATTCTATGTTGCAAAATGCCAGTACGCGCGAAAACGCGCGCGCATGCGCGTGTGCGCGTTTTTTCATAAAATGCTTAAAATGGCCTAAAACGTATCCAAAATGAATTTGCGACGATTTTGAACATTTTAAAATTTTGCGCGCGCACGTACGCATGCGCGCGCGTTTTTTGACCTGAAATTGACCGGACGGATATTGACCTTGATCATGATAAATATGAATGAGAAACAACTTTTCGTTATGAAGATATGATCATGAGAAGATATTCAGAAAATTTTACAAAATGGCGCCTAGATGACGTCATCAGTCAAGGTCAGGGTTCAAAACCTTATTTTGCTTTGTCCATATGCCTATATATATGTGTGCCAAATTTCAAGGCACTTGATTGAGCCATTTTCAAGTTATCTTGGTAACAAAAAAGTGATTGGAAATAAGAAAAATAAAGAATAATAATAACTAGAATTGTAATACTTGTTTAGAACAAGTATAGGTGGGCTGGTCGAACTAAAATTAAAGACATAATCAAGGGCTCATTTGAGATAGCTTATTGTCTCAGCTACAACATACTCGAAGTTCAGCGTAAACGAAGCTAAAACGAAGAAGATATTGGTCGCGAAAGACGGGAATGTAGAATCCAGTTTTGAAAAAAAGTCATGTCCCATAGAGAATACACGCAAAATGTTAAAAAATGACATGCCTCCTTAAATCGCAAAAATACGCCATGATGCCTTTGTCAAAATGAAAAATCGTGATTATCACATTTGTAGAGAATTGTCTCAGATAGAACATATCAAAATTTGGAAGAAAATCGATCAATATTTACAGAGATACAATAAATTTTCCAAAAATATGCTGACGTCATAATATGCAAATTGAAATTTTGAGTTCGGAGGCCATTATGATGACGCCATGAGTTAATTGAGGGTCAAATGAGACATGAAATCATAGCTCCGACTCATAATCTATCCAAATATGAAAAAAAACTTGGGAGTTCCCATCCATTCTGAAGAGTTACAATGAATTTTGTATAGGCATGTTTTTGCCCATATATGCTATGTATTACAAGAGCTCGCGCGCACGGACATGTTTCTTGAACGGAAGCTCATTGCGTTTTTACTAGTCAGAAAAAGGTGAACAAGGTATCAAAATGCTTGGAAAGATGGTCTAAATATGATAACAGAGAAAATTCGGCGATTCTATGTTGCAAAATGCCAGTACGCGCGAAAACGCGCGCGCATGCGCGTGTGCGCGTTTTTTCGTAAAATGCTTAAAATGGCCTAAAACGTATCCAAAATGAATTTGCGACGATTTTGAACATTTTAAAATTTTGCGCGCGCGCTGACGCGCGCACGTACGCATGCGCGCGCGTTTTTTGACCTGAAATTGACCGGACGGATATTGACCTTGATCATGATAAATATGAATGAGAAACAACTTTTCGTTATGAAGATATGATCATGAGAAGATATTCAGAAAATTTTACAAAATGGCGCCTAGATGACGTCATCAGTCAAGGTCAGGGTTCAAAACCTTATTTTGCTTTGTCCATATGCCTATATATCTGTGTGCCAAATTTCAAGGCACTTGATTGAGCCATTTTTAAGTTATCGTGGTAACAAAAAAGTGATTGGAAATAAGAAAAATAAAGAATAATAATAAATAAATAAATAAAGGCAATTCTAACGAAATTATGAGGTGGTCTGTATGATGTACAGCCCACCTAATAAAGGCAATTCTAACGAAATTATGAGGTGGTCTGTATGATGTACAGCCCACCTAATAATAAATAAATAAATAAATAAATAAAGGCAATTCTAACGAAATTATGAGGTGGTCTGTATGATGTACAGCCCACCTAATAAATGAAAGGTAACATCTTCAGTAGTCCATTTCATCAAGTTCAGAAAAAAGTGTTTCCGGAAAAAAAATATAATTGGAAAAACGCATTACCATTCTAAAGCATGCGTTCATAGGTCTGCATGTACGAGTACTACCTTTGTCCAGAGCGACCGAATTGTCCGGGATTTCAATTGTCTCTCAACGTACGCATGAATAGAATTGGCGCACTCGCAGATGGTTCGCGCGTACGGAACCATGAAATAATACTGGTTCCGTAAGCGGTGGTAATTAATTGCATTGTTGATGAATTACACAAGCCTTAGCAAAATGTTTGGTTTATAAACTGGGATATACTAATTAATGCGAATTCATGCAACGAATTATTGTACATTGGTAGTTTGGAAACATTATAAAATCATTGTTTTTAGTCTAAAATAATTCACTAGGCGCAAAAGACAGGAACAAGAATGAAGTTGGATCTAAGAAAAAAATATTCAAATTTTATGATCAACAGTGTATTTGATATCACAAAAAGGTACCCAGAACAAACAATTATGTGTTGTTCTTTGCCTGGTGGTCCCCTTTAAATTCAATATCTTATGAATTACCAACACAGATGAAATGTTATACTAATAAAGGGTCTTCATGTTCCATGTTTTGATTTTGAGAAAATAGAATTTAAAATAAACATGGAACAGATTTTAAAAGGGCTATTAAAAATACTGTAAATAAAAGAATGAACAAAGACTTTGAATGAACAATTGATAAGACTTTTAATGAACTCCTGAAAAGACTTGCAATAATTGAAAAGGAAAGTCGTTTGTTTTTCTAACAAAAGGCATCAAGATGAAATGTCTTATTTGTAATTTGCATTTCTAACCTTGTGGTTTCGTTCTCTTTACAGATGTATGTATGAAGACCGTTAGATAGACCGATTTATAGAGTTCACAAAAGTATGAGTAACGTTTAAAGGGGAAGTTTACCCTAGTTTTGGTAGAGAGGGCGCTGCACATCACAATTTTTTGTGAGGTAATGAAAAACTGAGTGTCGAATTTGAGAGAACATGCAATTTTAATGGCAGAATAAACTTCATTTGGTCAAAATCGACCCAGAAACGGCTGAAATATCATTAAATATATCTGATCTTATAATTATTTGGGGCCCAAATAATTAGATGATTTAAAAAAAAAATTAAACAAATGCTTGCACTTTTTCAAAAATTTTCGAAAGCGTTTTTTAAATATTTGTTGATGATCTCTCTATTTTATCATTGTTTCAATAAAACATCACATGCATAATTTTGTATGAAAAAATGGTTGAAACCGATGCCTTTTTAGAAAGCGCCCTCTTGTGTTTGAATGACTCTTTTTGAATGATAACAGGCTTTTTACTTAGTCGTTTGTAATTTTGTATATCTTTCGAGCATGGTAGAGTTATAACTATTAGTTTATAATGTTACTGTCCAGGTTTGGTTACTAAAGTTCAGCCTTACCAAAACTGTACTACCCCTTTAACATAAAGAAGTCACATAATTATGAATATGCTGGATTGCTTAATATGCTTAAATGCGTATTAGCCTAAAAGCAAAAATATATTCAAGTAAATAGGCATGGATTATGATTGTGTAAAAAGAAATTAATCTTCTGTAAAGAAAGGGAGGTTTGTTTTTAGTGCATAGAGTATGATATCACAGACTAATGCACACAAACAAATATTTGAGTGATTTTACTCAAAAAAACAATTAAATCGTTGCCACTATAGTGACACACATAGTTAAGTGCATTGACTCATCAAATTAAGTTGAAAAACGCACGCATGCGAGTTTTATTCATTTGCCACTATAGTGACACGGCATATGAGTATTTTTATATTTACTCAAGCTGGTGTGTAATTTAACATAATGTTGTGAGTGATATTTACTTAAGCTGGTGTGTAATTTAACATAATGTTGTGAGTGTTACAAAATATACTCATATGCCGTGTCACTATAGTGGCAAATGAATAAAACTCGCATGCGTGCGTTTTTCAACTTAATTTGATGCGTCAATGCACTCAACTATGTGTGTCACTATAGTGGCAACGATTTTTTTTTTTTTTTTTTAGTAATATCACCCAAATATTTTTGGGGTGATTTTACTCAAAAAAACAAAAAAAATCGTTGCCACTATAGTTGAGTGCATTGACTCATCAAATTAAGTTGAAAAACGCACGCATGCGAGTTTTATTCATTTGCCACTATAGTGACACGGCATATGAGTATTTTTTATATTTACTCAAGCTGGTGTGTAATTTGACATAATGTTGTGAGTGATATTTACTTAAGCTGGTGTGTAATTTAACATAATGTTGTGAGTGTTACAAAATATACTCATATGCCGTGTCACTATAGTGGCAAATGAATAAAACTCGCATGCGTGCGTTTTTCAACTTAATTTGATGCGTCAATGTACTCAACTATGTGTGTCACTATAGTGGCAACGATTTTTTTTTTTTTTTTTAGTAATATCACCCAAATATTTTTGGGGTGTTTTACTCAAAAAAACAAAAAAATCGTTGCCACTATAGTTGAGTGCATTGACTCATCAAATTAAGTTGAAAAACGCACGCATGCGAGTTTTATTCATTTGCCACTATACATGGCATATGAGTATTTTTATATTTACTCAAGCTGGTGTGTAATTTAACATAATGTTGTAAGTGTAAGTTAATTTGATTATTCTAAATTTAGAATCAGTATTAATAATATTACTGACGGGGATCCCTTGAGTTTTAGACCTTTTCTAAAACTGCTTAGGCTATGAATAATTGGTAGCCCCTCTTCCGGCTTCGAGTGGTCATGGCCTGGCCGCCCTGGCCCTGGGGATCTTACTTAGTATAAGACGGGAGTGAGCCCCGACGCCCCGGCGAGGCCTTGCTGTTTTGCCTGGCTTGGCCCAGCCTTGGCCTCGCGCTTAACGTGGTTCGTAATATTACAATTTTCGCGGCTTCAATTTCAAATGAAATATAGTATACATGTAGCGTGTCTACCAATTATTCATAGCCTAAACAGTTTTAGAAAAGGTCTAAAACTCAAGAGATCCCGTCAGTAATATTATTAATACTGATTCTAAATATAGAATAATCAAATTAGCTTACACTTATTCAGCTGCAGATGAGACGGACCGCGCAGGCATGCATAATACGTGGTAATATACCGTGTATGTATACACTATACAGATCAGAGTTAGCTAGCTAGCCGAGTAAGATCACTTTTATGACGAGTACACGTTCACTTCGAAGAGATTTCACTCATTCAACGAATAAAGAGTCCATGACGTAAAGGGAAGCAAGAAGCCACGCTACACACTCGTGGATATTTTTACTCATTTGGTCATGAAGGTTTGAGAATTACTCATCCAATATTAATTGTATGCAATTCAATGAGTAAAAGAGACTCACCGGGCAAATAAAAGGGTGACGTTCCACTTTAAATATGCATTAAGTTGCGTATATTCTTCTTTGCATAACAAATACGTAGAAGCTCGTGTAAAAATACATTTTTCTGAATAAAAACCCCCGAAAAACACTCGACTTAATGGGTAGGGTATGATTTTACTCGCAAAAAACAGTTCTCATTTTGTGTGTGTGTATCAACATGTATTACGACATACCACCATGCACACCCATATTAAGACGTGTGTATGCGAGTGTGTATACAGTGTGTACAACGGGTATAAGTGGTATTTGAAGACTAATGGTTAGATGTGAATGTGAATAAAGAACCGGAATTCGCAGTGGAAATTATTTGTTCTTATATCTTATTATCTGAGCTCGTGACGCCTCTTAATATAAGTAATTCCTGTTCACTGTCATTCTTAGCAATATCATCTGGGAGAGGATTCCACACGTTGGAACCAGCATGTCTAATCGACGTATGGGTTATTGTAAGAGTGGGATAAATATATATGATGATTGGTTGATGTTTGAGTAAAATAATTATCACATGCTAAGTGCCTGATCACAGCAAAAAAAAATGTTCGAATACATTACCAACTCACAAACTTTCGATTTCAAATAACTCAACCATCATTACGACAAGTATTACGCTGCCTAAGCTATTGTATGGAAACATGCAGTGCATGCTGTTGTGAGCACATTCCTTTTGAACAAGTTTATTTTGTTCATCTCATGTTAGCTGACCAGTGACAGACAGCTTATGTCACAACCAGTCAATTATACAATATAACGGGAGTTTGTTTAATAGGTGGGGCTTAGCAGCAAACTAATTGGTACAATGTTTAAAATAATACAAAACATATTTAGGTCAAACAGTAACTTTGAGTCAAACGTTTACAAATATGTCAACATGCATTCGGTTGGCACGGCCACTTTAACCTATTAAAACCAGGAGACGTTCCATGCGTTCCATGCGGTACAGTTAAAATGCATGGTATACCTTAAGGCCTGGTCCCATCTGACCGGATTGCGTAAACGTAAGCCAAACGTATAGAAAATATGCGAAATAAAATCATTCGGTGACGAACGTAATCTCCATTGCTGCTCGAAGAACGGATATGAAACGGATTTAACGTACACAAACGCACGATTACCAGACATCACCGTATGAGCAACGGACACGAGTAACTTACAAGAACCGGTCAAAACGAAAGTGGAACGCATAAGAAACTGACAAAACGTTCTTCGAACGCATTTATTAGCCCGGTCATATCTGACCGGATTGCGAAAACGTATGCCAAACGAACAGCTAAATTGTCAATCCGTTCGTCTCCGTTTCTCTCCGTTCGTATGCGTTTCTTGTCCTTTTCTTGTTCGGTGAATACGTTCCTTGTACGGCGATGTCTGTTCTATCAGTTTGAAAGTTTTGTGCATGCACAAAACTTGAAACGGACACCACCGAATACAGTCGTCCGCTGGTCGTACGTTTGTTGTGCGCTCGTACGTTTCTCGTCCTGTACTTGTCAGTTCGTATCCGTTGATGTCCGGTGGACCGAAAAACTAACGGATAACGAACAAAACGGATGCACAGCGTACAACAAACGTACGACCAGCGGACGACTGTATTCGGTGGTGTCCGTTTCAAGTTCAAACGGATAGAACAGACATCGCCGTACAAGGAACGTATTCACCGAACAAGAAAAGGACAAGAAACGTATACGAACGGAGACAAACGTATTGTCAATTTTGCTGTTCGTTTGGCATACGTTTACTCAATCCGGTCAGATGTGACTGGGCCATTAGGTAGTGGTCAGTCAAGACATAATGTTAGTAGATTCTAAGTGATACTTAGGACTGAAGTTACATGAACCATACACATTTCAGTAACAGCGAGAAAATCCCAGCGTTCGGTTCCCATTAACATACTGTATACGGTAGTCCGTTTGGTTACAATAGTAATGTACATGACAGTAAATACGAACGAGAGAAACGTACAAGATTAGGTAAGAGATAGAGAGAGATTGATAAATGTAATTTACCTTTGACGATGGCGCTAATGATGACATTACTTTGAAGAGAGCAGCATCAACATCCACTTCTCTCATCATGAATATCCGAAGGTTGGCATGGTGCAGACAGCTTTCCCCAACTGCTTGGATGCAGCAGGATCCAAATGACCACTAAAAGTCAGTTTTTCTACCTGATGATTTTGAAGAAAAAAATAACGAATCTCATGTAATGTAGGCCTATTCAGCATTTGTATAGTACATGTGTTCAGTAAATGTTCATGTATTGCAGATTGAATGTGTGGTTGTGCTATTGATTTAATATTATGTTGGTGAACAATATCCCGTACTCTGGCGAAAAACTTTTCATTTGTTGATATTCCTTATACAAAAAATGTAATGATACCATTTGGATGCATTTGCTTTTCCATATGTATGCTCAACGAAAAGAAGAACGCATTATTTAGTAAAATGCGTGTACGTATATTATTACCATATTTCATAAGCTCTAAGCGTCAATTGAACAACTTTTGTTTTCATGACGAATGCGTGACAAGACAGTATGGTCATAACAAGTAAAGTCGTACACACACAACCTAAACGGGTAAATTTATGTTTGGACTAGCATTAAACTAGTCAAGGAAGTTAGTAAACCCTGCTTTAATAACCTGATGTTGTTTTGACTAGGCCATGACATTTATTTAGAAGGGAACACCGCTTGACAAACTGTGTAGCTAGTCCTGCATCCATGACTAACATGAATTTACATGCTTTACTAGCTTGGGGTGAATTAGCTCTTCGTTAATCAAACTACAAAGACTAGCGTAAAGTTAGTCAAGCTGATTTGACTAGGATGACGCTAGTCACGCACTCATCCTCGCCCATCCAGCAGCGACTTATCACAAGCTAGTCATTACTGACGGGTTTCAAATGTAACCCCAAGAGCTAATTTACATGCTCCAACAAGAACGTTGCTCGTCATAGCTGAGCTACAACAAAGGTTACGGCGATTCGTTTGATTTTAACCTAAATTTGGACAATCTGAAGGTAAGACTATACAGGGTGTCTCAGAAAGAATGCAACACCTAGGATCGTTAAATTCATCAACATCATCGACCAAATGTCATTGTTTTTTGTTTGATTGGGTAGAACATTCTTTTTCCAACAAAATTATACCATAAGCATTGATTTTGGGTAAGGCGTTTGGATCCTAGGGCTATTTTTCTGAGGCAATGTCGTTTCCTAAATTTGCTACTTTTTCGTCTCTAGCGATCCTCGGAATACTGAGACATTTTCGCACAAAGGCCTCCGATATAATTAGTTGTACAGACGACTCGCATGAATGCTCTCCCTTTGATAGGAAGACAATGTTGCGTAATCGAGTACCCCGAACGGTATGGCTCGCATTGTCTTCCTTATCAAAGGGAGAGGTTCTGTACAACTAATTCTATGGGAGGCTGTGGGGCGAGAATGTGTTCAGAGTTCAGAGGATCGCTGGAGACGAAAAGTAGCAAATTTAGGAAACGACATTGCCTCAGAAAAATGGCCCTAGGATCTAAACGCCTTACCCAAAATCAATGACCATGGTATCATTTTGTTGGAAAAAAAATGTTCTACCCAATCAAACAAAAAACTGTGACATTTAGTCGATGGTGTTTATGAAATTAACGATCGTAGGTGTTGCATTCTTTCTGAGACCCCCTGTATATGATATGAATCGCACATGTCTTTGCTACATTATTATGTGAAATTTGAGTTCCTTTCATATGTACTTTTGTGTGGACAGAGCTTTTTCTACAGATTCTCTAGGGCTTTTTTGAAGAAAAAAGATATGTCGAACCGTCCCGTGCTATATTGTACAGTGCCACTGCGCCATTGGTACGGGGGCACTCTGCGGTGTGATCGTGAATCCTCGTACTCGTCCTACCATATGCATCGACGGCTGCCCTGACCTTTATACTTTTGCATTGTGATATCATTTTGTGTGATTGTGTGGTGATAGCAGATTTTTAATTAATTCGTTATAATCTATAGACTTCAGGGTCGTGTACATTTTGAAATATTAGTTTATTGCCGATGATTATAATGAGAGGCATACGTAATTAATTTACAACTCAGTGAACGTCTGGGTACAAGCATAAAACACTCCTACAATGATATGGAACAGTCCATTATATAGCTACGTATGGGTTCGGTCTTTTTTTTAGCGGACGATACCATTTGTGATTTTGGGGGTGTTTAAATTGGTCAAATACGGAGGGACTAGTTGAATACGATTTGTTTTTTTTTTTTGTCTTTTTCAGATTTTGTTATTTGTTAAATTTAAATATCAGTATCGTTATCTGTATGAAATTTTCACAAAGTAAAACTAAAAAAGAAACAAGCTGTAAACTTTATTCTTTTTAATTTTCTCTTTAAACAATGGATTGCTCTGATCTTTGTGAACATGGATGAAAGTTAAAGTGACCCTCCTGTCGATACAGGTGACCCTTCCGCCCCAGGTGACTCTCAAGTGACTGGACGCTTCACTATTCATGCTCGTGCCATCATCTTCTTCATCTGATTCGTCAGGTTAAATGTTGCTTGTAAGTATCGGTTTCCATGGTGGTGTATATAATACGTGTGGTTTGCGGTTGAACCATGTGAGATGGGTGGATTGGTGAGTCCTGAAAAAGGACTATGGTAGTCCTAGAAAGGACTGTTGGTAGTCCTAGAAAGGACTGTTGGTGTAGTCCTGAAAAGGACTGTTGGTATTCTTTCTAGGAAAATCCTAAAAAGAACTGTTGGTAGTCCTAGAAAGGACTGTTGGGATAGTTCTGAAAAGGACTGTTGGTATTCTTTCTAGGAGAGTCCTAAGACCAAGTGTCCTTTTTAGGACTCTCCTAGAAAGAAAACCAACAGTCCTTTTAAATATATACAGACAGAAATCTTCTGTCATAATGAATAATTTCCTTGGTGATATATATATATGTCTGGAAAGCTCTGTGTCTCTTCTTTCATTTGATGTACAACTTATGGCACATAATTCAAGCATGAATGAATAAGAACAATGGAAAGTGGTGTTACCAATATTCCATTTGCACGCATACATTTTAAATTTGGGTGAGTTTTTAAGGGTTGTAAACGGACTTGTTTTTAAAAAGGACAAACACCACATAAAAGTTCATATCTTTATTTTTTACATGACACCTCATGCTAAAAAAATTAAATGATTTATGCCAGAGAACGAGTACAATGAAAACATGGATGATTTCTGACCACATAAGTGAAAGCTGAGTAAGAGGTCGCTCAGCTTTCCTGAATTAGCAGCTGACAATGGACTTTGATGCATGAGTGAATTTACACAAACGTGGGGATCAGGGAAAACATGGGAAACAGGCTAGATGAGGAAAGTTACTCATTTGGGCTGGAATCAAGCATGTTTTCATTGTACTGGTTCTCTGGCATAAATCATTTATTTTTTAATCATGAGGTGTCATATAAAAGATAAGATTATGGATTTTTATGCGGTATTTGTCCTTTTTCAAAATAAGTACGTTTACTACCCTTAAACTCACCCCAAAACCTTACCCAAACTTGCAATATCTGCGTGCAAATAGAATCTTGGTAACACCACTTTCCATCGTTCTATTCAGTCATGCGTGAATTATGTGCCATAAGTTGTATATCAAATTAATGAAAGAAGAGACACAGAGCTTTTCGGACATATGTATATATCATCAAGGAAATTATTCATTATAACATAAAATTTCTGCGTTCAAACCCGGTTTCGTTTTTTTCTGGGACAGTCTGTATATTGATCATTTTAGTGTTGATTTTAGACTATGCACAGTAATGTTTAAATCTCACATTTCTGATAGTCAAACGTGTTTCTAATGTAACTATGTTGATAATGATAACACTTACCAGGCCGGGTTATTTGGCTATGCTCTGGCCGGGGGGGGGGGGGGGGGGGGATTCCATCCCACCCCCCCCCCCCCCCTGTCAAACGCGCGACCGCCACAAAATATGGCTGCAGAGTTTTTTTCCTACTTATGAGGCTTAGCAATGATACTTAATTTGTAGATGTATGAATGACGTAGATGTATGAATGACCATGGGGTAATGTGTTGTGATTAATGTTTAGGTCGTGATAGGTCATCGTATACACTTAAAGGTCATATAACGTTCATGTGGGCTAGTAATAATGTTCTGGATATATTTTATGTCAAGATTCACTTTCAATTTCCTTAGGGTTTGAACACAAATCACAACATTTAGCAATTTTCGGGCCGACGTTCACTTACAAAAGGTCTTGTGACTTTAGAACGGATTACCCGGTCGTCGCAAATTTGGTCTCAACAGTTGCGCAAGACTTCAATAAAAAAAAAACACATGAAGTCGCGCGGCAATACCTGCGCGCGTTGCAGAAGTTAAAGTCGAGGGGGTGGATTCCACCTCCCAGCCTGGTTAGGGTTAAAGATGTTGAATACATTCAGATTTTTTTTTTCTACTTATAAGGCTTAGCAATGATATTACATTTGTAATTACATTTGATATTACATTTAGCAATTTTCGGGCCGACGTTCACTTACAAAAGGTCTTGTGACTTTAGAACGGTTTACCCGGTCGTCGCAAATTTGGTCTCAACAGTTGCGCAAGACTTCAATAAAAACAACACACATGAAGTCCGCGCGGCAATACCTGAGCGTTGCGGAAGTTAAAGTCGTGGGGGTGGATTCCACCTCCCAGCCTGGTTAGGGTTAAAGATGTTGAATACATTCAGAGTTTTTTTTCTACTTATAAGGCTTAGCAATGATATTACATTTGTGCATGCATGAATGACCATGGGGAAATGTGTTGTTATTAATGTTTGTGTCGTGGGGTCATCGTACAAATTCTTTCAAATTTGACAGTCAGTTTTGCATTATCTCACAAACAAATAGTGGGGGGCACTTCGGGAAATACAATACTCAACGGTACCTTTAACAAAAGGGGGTCCGTTCCCCCCTGGTCATGCTCTCGTTATTGTTCGACTAATCGATATTGACAGGCAGTGCAGCCGTCCCTTTGATGAAATCACGCGTGCTGTCCTTTTGAACGCGTAACCCGTACCAAACAATACACTCTTAACCCTAATAAGGCCGAGGGGTCCATAATGCCCCCCCCCCCCCTCCGCGATTTGTTTGATTGCTCCAAGACGCGGTAGGATGACGCGCCGCTGCTCGGTGACTTTTTTTCTTTTGGGTCTTGCGCATATTTTAAAACAAAACATTTGAAAATCGGAGCCACCGTTACGAAGTCACATGACCTTTTGTCTATGCATGTCAGCCGGAAAATCGCTCAATTTCGTGATTTGTGTACAAAACATATGGAAATATCAGTTTTCGTAAATAGAGGTATATCATTGGTTATTTGTTTACATTTTATATGTTTGTTTTGGGGTTCGAAATTGTTCAATTATAGTTAGAAATTAAATAAACAACAAAAACAATAAAATACATTAGTAAAAAAAAGAATGAAATACATAATAAATTATAAAAACAATAGAAAACATAAGGAAGAACCTGGCTCTTCCAATTTTGTTTGTTGTATTATCATTCCAAATGCTCTAAAGAAACATATATAGTGAAAACCAATGTTTAATTATGAAGAATATATGATTTATGGGTAAAAATATGAATTGTATGACCTTATTTGCATAAATTACCATAAATATGCAAATTAATGAATTTTTCCAAAATTTAAAATTATCATTGTATTCTATACATTTCACTTATCATGCGTGCAAATTTTCACGGCGATCGGCCGCTTCGCGGCCAAGATCTTAAGGGGGGGCCATAATGCCCCCCCCCCCGGCCGTAGAAAGACCTTAAATAGCCCGGCCTTTTTAGGGTTAAGGCACATCTACCTTCCTACCTTATACAATACCATACAAGAGTTCATGATAACATAAAACACTCTAAAAATTAATTGTTCAAACCCAGCGAAGTCATCTTCATGTAGTATTATCTGTCGTATACGTTTGAATAGTGTACCTCTTATTTTCATGTCATTACTTCACTGGGGCTTGTTGCAAGAAAGGATCCTATCTCTAGGACGTCCTTAATGTCACGTGATTGTCATGTGACTACGACTAAATTACGTACATAAGACAGTTAAATCCTAAACTGTTGCAAGAAAGGCTCCTAAGTCGAAATTACGGAGTATTGATAGTAGCGGACAATTCCGTAGCCTTTGCCATAAACCTAATGTATAATCGGTAAAACAATTAGCAGCATAGGAGCCTATTGCTGGTTTATAGGAGCGTTAGAATGACAAATTATATAAAACATACACAGAACATATTACAATGTTCAGTTCTCATGCAAAGCAAACGGGTAGCTGAAAGCGAACACACAAAAAAACACGTGATTGTCATATGACTACGACTAAATTACGTACATAGGACAGTTATCCTAAACTGTTGCAAGAAAGGCTCCTAAGTCGAAATTACGGAGTATTGCTAGTAGCGGACAAGTTCGTAGCCTTTGCCATGAACCTAATGTATAATCAGTAAAACAATTATCTGCATAGGAGCCCATTGCTGGGGGGGTATTCTGAAAGCTCATTTAACTTTTCATTTAAATATGCACTTAAGTCCATGATTTAATTGCACTCTGATTGAGTGGAAAATCGGTATTCTGAAAGCTCAATCAGCGTTCAATTAACTTCTGCGCGACTATCTTAAGCTCCTCCCACCTCATTAATATTCCATCCAATCAAATAGGCTGTTACAAGATTTTTACGCGCACTAACGCGCATGTGACCTCCTTCTTGGCATGGCCCTCTGCTCTCATCTCTACCGTTGAAAATCACTCCATATTTGTTTTCACTGTGATAATTCTGAAATAAATTGTAACTATATCATCTAATGCCTGCATAGTCATTGTATCACACCTTTGATTGAAAGAAATATTACTTTGTAAATATTGTGTAATTTGTAGCTATGTTATTATATTCAACGAGACATTTCCTGTAAGTCAATATCTTCAATACCCCTGTCTAGGATAAAAAGGTATTAATAACAAATCATTTCATTGTAATGTTATTTGCAGCAATATGAAATCAATCGATATGTCGGTAACTATAGGACATTTAATGATGAACATTTGCATGTTTCTGTTATTGAAATTAAACTTAATTAATTTGGATAAGATACATCCTTCAACAATTTTGTTTTCCTCCAAAATAAGTGGTTATAACTTCAATTTATGAAACCATGTACCCTAGGCCATGATGATGAAATCATCAGATTTTAACTTTACGCTGTTTTATAAAGGATACATTTAATATAAAAAGTGAATATTGTTTGCAAGTTTTGATATTTATATCATTCAAATGCCTCCAATATTTGTCTGATTGTATTTGTGAATTAAAAGTCCATCTAATTGATGCAACGTGTATAACAAAAAATGTTATGATGATTTAGTTATCCCTAGAAGCAAATAATGTATACAATACTTGACTAATATCATTTTAGCATAATTTTCTTTCTTTTATAAAATAAAATACTTATGTTGTTATTATTGCTGTAATCAGATAATATTTGACATAATCACAAAGTATATGTCTATACATTCTTGAATAATATGAAGGAAATGAAATATGAACCGTTAATGCAATAGAGGCATACACACTGATGCATTTTAATAGAAAGAAGATAATGTTACCATTATTCACCATCATTATGCTTGTTCAAAAAAAGTGTTACTATATTATGCGGAAACTATATGGAGTAATAGACTTTTTAATGATATTATGTGAATCTACGTTGTCTAATGCAATATCCTATCTCTGTGATAGCGATTACGATATGCGTCATTATGTGCGAGAAAACCCCATCCATGCTGGGATGTGAGTTCGTGGTTCAAATTTACTTCCTCCCGGTGCTAGTTATGACTTATGAGAGGTATATAGCTCTTTTAACTTTTTCATTATCTTCAGACTTAAATGACCGCTAATTAAGCTTTCAGAATACCAATTTGCAATTAAATTGCGCGTAATAAGATGCGCGCAGATTACCAAACTGCGCGTAATGATTTCCCGCCAAACGCTTGTTACCATGGTAGTTAAATGATTGAGAAGTTAATTTGGCTTTCAGAATATGAAAACGCTGATTGAACGCTGATTGAGTGCTAATTTGCTTTCAGAATACCGCCCCAGGTCTATAGGTGCGTTAGAATGACAAGTTATATCAAACATACACAGAACATATTACAATGTTCAGTTCTCATGCAAAGCAAAGCAAAGCGAACACACACAAAAAATGAAATATATTATTCGGAAAAGATTCGCTTATGTTGCTGCTTGTGCCTATTTAAAGACACCATTAATTAGTATCTTCATCAAACAGACCCTATTATACATGCGAAAAATAGTATACATATTTTCGCTACAATTAACTTATTTGGTCAGCTACACTTTATCAAGAAATATTACATTTGCCTGAAAAGTAGATGATCTGGCAAAAGGAAGACCTTTTACGTTTGAAATAAGAAATTAACAATACTTCAAGAGAGGTCTTCTTTATCGAGACCATTCTATAAAGTATGGAAACTGCTTGTTCACGATATGCGTTTCGTTTCCGATACTAATAGAAAACATCGGCGATACAAACGTATATATATTTCGTCTTGAAAGTTAAATTCATTTCCCAAATAGGCTAGTGGCGTAGCTGCAATTTTTTTGTCCGAGGCGGAGGAGGGGCTGGGCACCAGAAAAGCCTTACATTTGATGAGGAGGCAAAGGGAATTATGATTTATTACTTCAATGGTAGCATGGGCGAACATGTTTTTTAATTTGTATTATTTGTTTGCATTTGTTTATTTGGATTGAATAATCGATTTTGTATTTATTTATTTATTGATATTTGTGTGTGTTTTGTTTGCT
Source organism: Echinarachnius parma (assembly GCA_037951105.1). Classification (NCBI taxonomy): domain Eukaryota; kingdom Metazoa; phylum Echinodermata; class Echinoidea; order Clypeasteroida; family Echinarachniidae; genus Echinarachnius; species Echinarachnius parma. The sequence continues at coordinate 67 of JBAMJV010010921.1, read as the reverse complement.
GTGAGTGTGTGTGATATTCATGAAGGGTGTCTATTTTAAATTGCTATGCGTGTGTGTATATTGTGTA
>JBAMJV010010920.1:0-27263 GCA_037951105.1 Echinarachnius parma | reverse complement strand
ACCCCCTCCCAAACCCTCCCCCTCTGGCTCTGCCCCAGCCCTTGGTCGCTTTGCTCCCTCGGGACTAATTTTTGGCTGTAAGCTATGTTGTTGGATCGTACATAATGTGGCATATGGTTTATGTTTTTATGCACCAAATTGCACCATTTCAAGTATATAAATGCAAAATCTTCCCCGTGGGAGGGAGATACCCCCTCCCGATTCAACCCGAACCCTCCCCCTCTGGCTCTGCCCCAGCCCTCGGTCGCTTCGCTCCCTCGGGACTCATTTTTGGTTGTAAGCTATGTTGTTGGATCATGTTTTGATGCACCAGATTGCACAATTTCAAGTCAAAAAATGCAAAAGCTCCCTACCGTGGGAGGGGGGACTCCGCTCAATCACTTCGCTCCCTCGGGCTTGGTCGCTTTATCCTCGCAATGTCTCACTCTCACCTCTGGCTCAAAGTTGGCAACTCTGTGAGTGGGGTTGGGCATGAGCCCCTAAACACATAAATCGTGAGCCCCCTTAGGGTTTTGCCCCCCCAATCCAAAACTGCTTCCGGCGCGCCTGATTATATTATAGCTATTTATAAGTTAAAGGGATAGTTGAGTTTTGGTAAAGAGAGGCCAGTTTTGGTCAAACTGAATTTTAGAAACCAAAACCTGCACCATTACATTACAAGTTAACAGTTATAACTCCACCGTGCTCAAAAGGAATGAAAAATTACAAATGACTAAGTAAAAAGCCTGTTATCATTCAAAAAGAGCCGTTAGAATTCAAAAGACCGCTCTCTAAAAACTCATAGGTTTCAACTATTTAAAATAAAATATTGTGCATGTGATGTTTTGTTGAAATAGTGATTAGATAGCGAGATAATCAACAACTATTTAAAAACCTCTTTTGTAAATGTTTGAAAAGAAGAAGCATTTAAAAAGATTGTAACGGCTGAATCAAAAGTATCGAATAATTGTGGGGGCCCTCAATTAATATTACAAACGGTTATATGTTTATGGATTTTTCAGCCATTTCTGAACTGATTTTGATCAAATAAAGTTGATTCTGTCATTATAATTGTATGCCTTTTTAAATTTGACACTCAGTCTTTTATTATCTCAACAAAAAAGAAATTGTTTACCACCCTCTATACCAAAACTCAACTATCCGTTTAATGTTCCACATGAATAATCGTATCTTTACCTTAAATAATTTTGTTATTTTATGTTTAAGATGGGAAAATATGATAATTTATGTGTAATAAGATGTAATATATTTCATATGTTTTAATTTCAAATGTATTATACATGTATGCATAGTCTTATAAAAATAATTTATGTTAAAGGAATTGTTCAGGTTTGGTATATCAGATTGAAATAAAATGTGGGAGACCAAGTTTTATTAATTAATCTATATTTTTAAAATGCTACACATTTTTTGAAAATCTAACAAAATGGGTTAAAAATTGTTTTGATGATCATTCTCTCTATTGAACAATTATTTGAAACAAACATCACGTTCACATTTTTAAATTTTGTTTAAATGGTTTAAACTTTAGGTGTCTGGAGAGCGCCCTCATCTGTTAGCGACTGCTTTTTTAATGAAAATAGCCCTGCAACTTTGTATAAACCTGCCGTTTATAGTTTTTATTAATCAAGTATATTCTTGGGCTAAAACTGTTAGTTTGTAATGATAATTTGCAAATGTTTATTACTTTAATTTTGCTTGACCAAAACTGTACTATCTCTTTAAGATGTTTTGCACAAATAACATTGTTGTTGTGGTGTATACGTTTTTACGCTTGTTTTACACAAAACAAATGCTCAATGTTATTTTGCAATAGGACATGAAATGTGAGTCTGATTTTTGCAAATTGCCTTTCGGGGGATAATCTAATCAGTCCGGGTTGTTCTGGCCATGCTATAGCCAGGGGGCTGGTTCTGCCCCCCCCCCCCTCCCCCTCCCCCCCCCCCCCCCCCGGCTAGACTGAATATTAGTTCCGATGATTTGTCCACTAAGACTGTGTCAGGCTCCACTGACTGAAGGATTCCAGAAGGCGCAAAATCCATTTTTTCCAACTTTGTGGAAAGCAGGCTTCTGTTTCTAACTTTGTACACATACCCATATAAATATTAAAATGGAACCTGCCATAGTTTTGATTGTGTAATTCGTCCTAAATGTGTGATATACAGGTAGCTCCTTTTTTTTAATTAATGTACTGGTATCGTTAACTCGATTTTACGCGCTGATTTACGAAAAAGCAAATGGGGCAGAAGAAGAATGATGAAATTGTAAAGAAATGACTTCACACCGTAACCTCTGTTAATAACACGATCCCAATTTTTGGCATTTCGTCTGTTTTGACTGTTATCCGCCATGTTAGAATAAGAAGAATGAAATTGTAAAAACTAATTACTACAAACCATAATCTCTGTAAATAACACAGTCCCACTCATGTGCATTTCCAGGCCTGTGTTTTTCGTCTGCTTTTAATTCCTACCTTGTTAATTTGTATTGAGCTTATATTGATTTTTCGTCATTCGACAATTTGTTTTTGCTACAAAACGTGCACATATTATCAAAAGACATGAAATGGGTAGTTCAGTTTCGGTTTAGAGGGCGCTTCAAGAAAAACAAAATTGGGAAGTAATGAAAAGCTGAGCGTAAGATTTGAACAATTATACAATTGAAAGACGGACTCAATTATGTTTTAAAATAATCGGTTCAGAAACAGCTGAAATATCCATAAATGAATCTGATTAGAATAAATGTCGGGGACTAACTTTCATTCAATAATTTTAGAAAAGGCTTATAAATCCTTCAAAAATCTGAAAACATACCAAAATGGATATACAATTTCTTTTATGACATCTCTATTGAATAATTATGTTTACCAATCATCACATTGTGTGTGTGTGTGTGTGTGTGTGTGTGTGTGTGTGTGTGTGTGTGTGTGTGTGTGTGTGTGTGTGTGTGTGTGTGTTACTGTGTAAGTGTATGAGCAGCATAAAGTGGAACAAATTGTATTGTTTTGAAATGAAATGAAATTTGTTTATTTTCAATAATAATCAGTTCAATATTTACAATTTACAATAAATATTTATAAATATACATATTTATATTACAGATAAATAATACATCTTGAAATTAATAATACAATGGAATAATTGACAAAAGTGGCTAACAAAATAGCACAATGCTAGTCGAGGTTAGCCCCGATAATAATAAATTACACAAACAAAAGAAGTAGCCTACATTTTCCGCTGAACTCACTTATTTAGAGTATGTATATAACTGAAATAGTATCTGTCACAACCTAAAATGTCATTAATTAATGTTGTTCTAATCATAGTAGGCTACTTGCTGCAAAGGTTTTGGTTTTGGATCAGTAATACTACATGTGCAAGCCCCCTCTAAAATAGGGGAAACACGACAAGTGTGTATGTGGGTCTTTGTGTTCGTGAGTTTTTGTTTCGCTTTGTATTTATAGTATATTTGTATCTGGTCAGTATCTCTCTGTTTGAAATAAGGGCATTAGTTATAACATGTACACGTATACACTCATGAAATGTTCAGTTTCCATTCAATGCACAATTTAGTTAGTCTGTAGCCGGTGACACACAGGGGCCAATTATCTAAATGTATAGATAAACTAAATTATCTAGATTATTCCCTACTATATATCTTGGCATCCCAGGCATATGGTTCATATATATAGTTAATACAGATTCCCGAAAGCAATGGGCTAATAGTAATAACATGAATAAAGAATGTTCCACCCTGATTATGCCTCATGATATGTAAACCTATTCGGAGGTTCGTGCTCTAGAACCTACTTTAAAAAAAATGAGTATTCGGAATAAATGTAAAGAATGTTCCACCCTGTTCTTCTGGAAGTAATGGTAAAGGTTGGTCGAATTTGTTTGGAAGTGTAACTCCAAATCCAACGGTTGGCGAGTTCAAGTCTAATATCAAGTATGCGACCAACTATACTAAAGCTTGGTTAGTATTGTATATAAATATTCACCTCGGAATATAACCATTAGATTGATGATTGAATTTAGATGTATTTTGATCATTGTCATTCAACCGTGTCAATCGTGTGCGTATTACACATAACTTGGGGCAAACGGTTGAAAAATATCCCGGTAAAAATATTGCAGTTTCGATTTATTAATGGATAGTACGATTATAACCTTTTGTCGGGAGAATTACGAGTCTTGTTTGGGACAATAGCTAATCCAGTCACGCGTTATTCTGTCAACAAGCTGGGTCATGCGTCACGCGTCATTCCGGCCCGGAGAGCCCGATTACGGACCAGCGACATTTACCATGGTAATTGACATCGTTGGCTCTAACTCATCGATGTCAATGTGCTAGAATAACATAGAACTCAAACGAACGTGGTGCTGGAGCACACGGGGAGCACACATACATCCCTTACTCATTCAACGGTATCAGGATTACACAAGCATATCTAGAGATCAGTGGAACCAGGCCTGGTCCTGGGTCATGATCGAGCCCTGGTCCTGGGTCATGATCGAGCTCTCGCCTCCTGGACCGTGTGGAGGTGGGCGTTGTTATGTGGAAAATACGAAATCGGAGTGTTTTGTTTGTTTGTGTAACCAATATTAGGGCTCGAATATGTGCAGTTATATTGGGATTACTTATGCACAGTGATTGTATTACCATTACTCGTCCTTGGCATACGTGCTATATTTGTGAGCAGGAATACACAGACATTTTTGATCCATCGGAACCGAAGAGGGTGATCATTCGACATTGTATTGCAGTATCATCTTGCATATCATTATCTATAATATAAATCAAATATTACTTTTAAAAATATGGCTGCTAAGCTTACATCGGAACAGATCGCAGAATTCAAGGAGGCTTTCCAGCTGTTCGACAAGGATAGCGATGGCAAAATCACCACCAGCGAATTGGGGACCGTCATGAGATCACTGGGGCAAAGCCCGACGGAAGCACAACTCCGGGACATGATCAACGAGGTCGACGTCGACGGCAACGGCACTATCGACTTCGAAGAGTTCCTGACGATGATGGCGAGCAAGATGAAAACCGGCGACGAGTCCGAGTTACGAGAGGCTTTCAAGGTCTTCGACAAGGATGGGAACGGGCTTATCACCTCCGCCGAGCTCCGACAAGTGATGACTAATCTCGGCGAGAAGCTTACCGACGACGAACTCAACCAGATGATCAGGGAGGCCGACACTGACGGTGACGGAATGGTCAACTACGAAGAATTCGTGAAGATGATGGCGTCTAAGTGAGCATGATTAGTATCATCTGCAGAGCTCTTTCGTCAGTGTTGTTTCCCGACTTGACCTTTCTTATACAACTCTTCAAGACTCTTTCAGTCTCTGTAATTCTTGGTGGAATGGACTTCTAAAACTAGTCTCCTATAGACATGTTAGATGACTATTATTTTTGGGTGTTATCGTTCGTCTTGGTTCTTTTTAAACTCATTTATTGATAGAATATCAGATCGTATACTGATCGTTTACCCGACAATGAAATAGGTGGGTTATTTGTAAAATTCCTATAATGATGGAAAGTGGGGCGTTAATTATAAAATGAAATTCCTGTGTTATTCGAAAAGGAGCTGGTGCATGTATTATCATGAATATTATTTTGTAACTATGAGCCCTACTAATGTTGCTCTGTTAAGGGGCCGTCACATATCTGAAACGGAGCCCGCCCGACTTCTCTGCGAGCTCAAAAAGGCATTTTTGCCAGGAATACGGCCGGTGTCAGCTGCTCGATCACTACGGGCTCCGCCGTGTTTTTTAGGGGTAGGCCGACGTTCGCAGGGCTCCGAAAGTTGCGCCCAAATTCAACGATTTTCGCCCGACTCCTTTTGTTTACTGACGGGCGCTGGATTTCTGATCACTGATGTTCATAGGGTTCCCCCGTGACAGGGTAGATTTCAAGCGAAAAATACGCTCGACTCCCTGGCGGATTTGAAATTCGGCGACTCTCTGGCGATCTATAAATTCGGCCGGGGACCGTTGGATTTGTGACGCAGGCTTTAAGAAGTTTAGCGATTTTGTCGTTTAAAAAACAGTGGCATGATCATCCACTTGTAAATAGATACAGTACACTATTTTTGAATAATGTTACACACAATTTTCTACGACTTTTTTTGTTTTTATGTTGCCACTAAGTATATGCTTTCGTAACGTAAGGATGTATGTGCCTTTGTATAACCACTCTGTGATTTATGTAACATTTTATTATATGAATTATATCTGTAGCATTTATATTTGTTACACCAACCCGGTGTAAGTATCTTTCTTTATTTGTATAGGGCATACGTACTTCATCAGGCTATGTGTATACTATGGCTAACATTTGTGTTACCCTACCCGCGCATGACTTGCATTTTATCACTTCGTTTAATTATTATATATTTTTCATCTGTCTTATTCTTCAAATCAAACACGATTGACATTCAAATGGATGTCATTCTTAATAAAGATGTATAGAACATAGAATGCAATGAAGCAATGCAAGCCCAGGACCGTGACATAGTCATGTGTAGGCCCTATGTGTTACAATCACAATTAGGCCAATGGCAAGACAAGGAAATGGGATATACAAAGTATATACACATGATAGTAAATATATTATCCATTGCGGATATAGTATCGGAAATAATATCGCTAGTGATATTCGTTTGTCTCGCAATGTATGGTCAATACCATACATTGCGAGACAAACGAATATCACTAGCGATATTATTTCCGATATATACACATGTTCACGAGACGAACATTAATAAGTTCATAACGAAATTTAATATGAATGTGCATGTATACAAGCTTCTTGTATTTATGTATTTATATAATAAATTACATTCAATATAATTATCATAACTTGCTTATAATATTAACAAATTACATACATAATGACAATAACCTTCTAAACAAATCAGAGAGGCGTTATAATTTGTTTTATTATACCTATCAAAGAGGTTTATATCAATTGTATACATCAATATCAATGACAGAGAGGCTTTGCAATTAATGTTATACTATAAACATAATGTATAAGCTATAATATGTTTAGCTGAAAAGTACAACGTTGTACAGTATGTTCAATATATAATCGAACTAACAGTTTGTTATATATGTTTTTTTGTTAAGTCTATAGATTGGTTCTAAGAAGCTTTCATGGCGACTATCACTATGTTGTTAATTTATATGTCTGTTTCTTTTATTCCGATATCACGTTATAATGATAACTACTATAAAACAACAATGTATAGTGAAACATGGGACGTACCAGCCTAAAGCCCGGCGCAGACAGAGCCGACTCGACCCGATCCGACTGGTTTCAATCAGGCTAGAGTTGGGCTCGGTCAGTCGGAGCAGATTTATCTTGTTGAATCGGCCCCAACAGGCATCCGACTGTCTCTCGACTGGCAAAATGTGTGTCGCGAGGCACTGAAAATTGAGCCGATTGGAATGACAACCAGTCGAGTCGGCTCTGTCTGCGCCGGGCTTAATGCAGCAGGATTGCAAACAAATCGCTGCTCTAAAATGTCGCTTAAACTGTAATTGAACTTACAATACGGTATGCTGTTAGAATAATATATTTATGTCAAGTGCGCTGAATGGAACTAGACTTTGTAAGAACATAAATGATAATGGCAAATATATATATATAAGCCCGGTGAATGTTAACAATATACCCGTCAGTTTAGAATTTTATAATAATTATATTATTATGCATACTGTAACTTGTTGTCGGCTGCCTGTTCCTGACTCAAGCCATGATTCCAGTTGATATGATATAAGAGCACTGTACAACGCTCAAACGTATGATTATTTGGGGGGGGGGGGGGGGGCGGTCATAGAGAAATGCAGACTGTGTACAAACACAAACGTAGTTTCGATTTAAAGCGATCTAGTACCATTGTCAAAATACACAAATTGTTACTTTAGTTTATAGAACCCTAGCGGTTCTCACACTGTATTCGTATAATAGAAGCATGGAACAGATTCATTTTCCGAAATTCTATTTCGTTATAAAGATATAATTATGATTGAAGCATTCGGATTCATTAATCTCTAGTGGGGAGTTTAAACATTTAATGCATTTAACATTTTCGCTCGTTACTTGGTCATCATATAATACTCAGTTGCCATGGAATTTTCACACAACACTTGGTGGCAAATCAGATCACAGAAATCCACATTTTATCATTATCCCTTCGTCTGTTTTTGCACATGTCAACATAGTTACTATAGATCTCTTTGAATCAGGATTAAAATGTTTTACCTCTCATTACAAACATATGGAAGGAATTAAGCCAATGTAACTATATTATATTAAACACTATGAAGTCTGTCTTAAAATTAGAATATTGCATTCATGGTATTCATATAATTCTTTAGTCGTTTTACCATGTTATACCTGTACAATTTGTTTCCCTAGGTCGAGAATGAGAGAAAGCGAACGTGCAGCAATTCGTGGACATTTCAATCAAGTGTTTCAGTTTGATACCATTAATTGTTTTAATTCCAGCCAATATTTCTTATTTTAAATCTATCCCAATCGGAAAAAGAGTTATTATAATATAAGGGGGAAAGGGTATAAATGTGTTTGTGTGTGTGTGAATGTCTTCGTTTTTGCGTGTGTGTTTGCGTGTGTGTGTGTGTGTGTGTGTGTGTGTATGTGCGCGTGTGTGCGCGTGTGTGTGCGCGTGTGTGCGCGTGTGTGTGCGTGTGTGTGCGTGTGTGTGTGTGTGTGTGTGGGTGTGTGTGTGTGTGTGTGTGTGTGCAGTATGTATATGTGTATGTATACATGTGTTGCGTGTATGGATGTATTTACGCGTTGCGTGTGTGTGTGGGTCTGTCTGTGTGTGTGTGTGTCTGTGTGCGCGTGTGTATATGTATGTATGTGTGTCCGTGTGTGTGGGTGTATTATGTGCATGTAATAGTGCATGTGAGGGTTTCGTTATACACCGCAATAAACACCAAGATTGACCAACGCACATTACATCCAAGCACATACGCATACACACATTGAACATAAACAAAGACTTATTTGGGCCGTTCAGAAGACTGAGGCAAACTGCCGCCACTGAAGACTATTTATTATGATTATGCCAATTCAGTTTTGGTATAGAGGGCGCTGCACAAAATAATTTTTTTTGTGAGATAATGAAAAACTGAGTGTAAAATTTGAAAGAGCATACATTTTTAATGGCATGCAGAATAAACTTTATTTTATCAAAATCGGTTAAAAAATGGCTGAAATATTAATAAACATATCCGATCGAAATAAATCTCGGCCCCCGATTTATTCGATGATTTTTTTTTTATATTTAAAAAATGCTTACACTTTTTCAAAAATGTTCAAAAGAGGTTTTGCCTAGTTGTTGATGATCTCTCTATTATTTTAATAATTTTTTCAACAAAACATCACATGCAAAATTTTGAATGAAAAATGGTTGAAACCAATGCTTTTTGGAGAGCGCCCTCTTGTGTTTAAATGTTTTTTTGTCAATGATAACAGGCTTTTTACTCAATCGTTTGTAATTTTATGTACCTTTCGAGCATGGTGGAGTTATATAACTATTAGTTTGTAATATGATTGTGCAGGTTTTGGTAACTTAAGCTCAGCCTTACCAAAACTGTACTACCCCTTTAAAGTTAATAACTGTCTGAACCTTACACTGTGTATACAACAAAATATCCCCATAATCCAAAATGAAAAGTATCGTTATTTTATTTTTTTAAATAATACTTAGGCTGAACGTTTCAATAAAATCCTGATGGTGATTATTGGACATGAGGGCGCTCTTACACATTTATCATCAGAGCGAGCAATATGCGGCTCTGCTTATCATCGCTATCATCAGAGCCGTTTTAGGGATCTAGTAACTTTGTTGACATGTGCAAAAAGTGATCAAAGGTTTATATAATGTTTATTGTTGTTATCTGATAATTGTCCACTGGATATTGTGTGAAAATTTCAAGTCAAATGGACGTTGCATGGCCAAGTAATGAGCGAAAATGCAAAGTGATATTCACTAATTACTCACAGCACTGACTTTGAACACGGTTTCGACGATCTAGTGGATAATTTAACATCTGAACACTTCAATCGTGGAAATCTGTTTAAAGAAAGGGAAATTCGAAAAACCGAAACCTGTCCCATGCTTTTATCAATTAATACGAATACAATAAGGTATGAGGGAACCGCTATAGAGAATTCCAATTGGATTTTCAGGATTTGGACAATGTTACTACTTACTAAGTCCCTTTAATGACCAGTGGCGATACTAACATCGTATTAATCCAACTAGGTACCTGATTATAAGCACACCGTTTTATTAAAAGTCAGACTCAATGACATAGCGGGCACATATTATTTATGTAGGTTCTCCCCTGTATCTCTGATGAAAGTCAGTGACGAAGCCTTGTCGGGCTAATTTATGTATTTAAACAAAATTGTTACCCTGATGATGGGGGCACGTTCCTCTAACTACATGTACAATGATTGGCATACGGGGATTTTGTAATTCCTCTGTAATCTAAAAGTAAAATAACCGTTATTATCATTATCTTAAACAAAAATTATTATTCTTTGTTTATGATAATTCACACACAGTCTGTATTGAGGCAGTATCAAGGTGCCAAAACGTATTAATTGGTCCCTAGCTAGTCCGGTGTGAGTGAGGTAGTGCAACGCCTTGTTATTGGAGGGCGCTTGCAGATCGAGGGCGGGGCACATTCTTTTGTTTCTCTTTCTTTGCAGTCTTGTGTAAATGTACGCGCCCCCTTGATCGAGCTCCGTACTCAACCGATTACGTATCACATAAGGTTCCATTATCTAAGTCAAAGTTATTTAAGACACTACAAACAAATTAAAGGTAGGTTTTCCTGAATGTCATTACATCAATATGTAACACAATCTATTAGATCTTCAAATCCCCCCAAATAATCCGCCAACCCGTAACTTTAGGACTATTCGTTGTATAATTTACGTTCAATGATTGCGTAATCATTACGTGAGCGCGCGTGTGCGATCATGTTGTCAATGCATAATGCATGGCCGAAATTATATTCCGCAAGTACGTTGCGCGCTCGTCGGTCTCTCTGAATTCAGCTGTGCACTGGTACTGACGGTCGATTTTTTTCACTGCCGAAAAACACCTATTTTGCGAGGAAATCAGGCTGTAACAAGATACAATCATGAGCAAAGTCACGACTAGTAAGTTGATAAAGTTTTTATCAGTAAATGTGTGATGAATGTTCTTTCAATGCTGTATATTTGTATGTTTACTCAGCTTAGCAAGTGAGATTCATGTACCAAAGGCTAATCCTTCGGTCCCACATATCCAGGTTTACGTTTGTACGCGACCTGAATATGAATTTTACAAATATATTATTACATCATCAAATTCATGATCATGAATCACGAAGTTATTGTCTATAGACTATATTGTTTTTTCTGCAATACTAGTAAACTAAATCGTGAATATGCCATTATAATCAATGTATGGTAGTGTTACCAGATTTTAACAGCAATCGACCATATTCCACAATTGACATTTTAATATTTTTGATTTATAGATTTTAAATTATGATTGGCTCAAAATAATATTGCTAGTATAAGAAGTAATTCTAATTGGCTCACCCACTGAATGGTCAATGCACTCTACTTCTAAGTGCTCACACATTTTGAACAGATATCAGACACGGTGAAAAATATAAACTAAAGAGTAAAGTAACATTACATTGCCATTGGCCATGGGCATGACATGCTCATAGTCATAATCATATGGTCGATTCTGCTCAAAATGTGATTGCGAAAAAAAGAGCGTGCAAGCATAGTCCAGAAGAATGCACCCCTGCAAGTCAAGGGGTTAACTGCATGCTGTATTAGAGAAAACAGTTTGTTTGAGACATTTACAATTCATCATTCGGACATTTTTATTTACATGCTGTATAATAATACATGCATTAACTTCCGAATGTTTTTTGCCAACAGAAAACATAAAATAAATTGTACCAAAGTTCATTTCTAACCTTAATTTGTTCATGATTACAAACATTGGCCCTTTATCTTCATAATCTAGAGTTGATTACATTCAGATGGGCAAAGAAACAGGAAATATCAGCCCTTCATTTAGCACTAAGCCACTAGTCGTGATAGTCTGAAAGATTTTGGAGCCTGAAAGTGCGGATACCAACAGTGCGAGTGCGCTACTGCACACTCGCACTTGCGCTGTAAGTAAATACAGTGTACATTAGCCATTACAGGCTCAAAAATATTTCAGACTATTACACAGCTGTTGCTAAGAAAGTGTCAATATTTCTGTGTTTTTTTTGCCCATCCAAAGTAAATCAACTCTGGATAACAAAGATAATGATCCCATGTTTTGAATCATGTAACAATTTGGGTAAGAAATGACTCTTGAATGTTTTATTTTATGTTTTCTGTCGCAAAAAACAGTCGGAAGAAAATGCAATGCTTTGGTTCAGAACGTTTGATATCATGTACACAAATGTCCAAATGATAAATGTAACATGTCTCTGCATTGCATTTTATATTAATTGTTGTTATAGGATTTTTAATTGGGACGTCAATCCCAAACAAATAAGCTTGGCCTCTTTTTGTTAGCTCAGGCAGGGTTTGTTCAAAAATAAAAGGCGAAAAATGAGCCAACAAAAAAGAGGCGGAGCTACATGTAATTTGTTCAGATCAACGTTACATTTGCACAATCAATTCAAAATCCTGGTTTAAAAAAATATAATGGTAGTCTCCTTGCTGTACTCAATGAATAGGAGATGCCCTTACTGCAAGTGACTTTGAATGAGGGCAAATGTTGGCAATATTTGGCTTTTTGCATGAAAATCTGTATAGAGAACATAATGAAAAGTAAATAGAAAGTGGGGAAACCTCTCCTTCAAGTACTAAAATACTATATTTTCTGAACATTGTGTAGCCTCTTCAACTGTTGGCATTGCACTGTTCTTTGAGAGTGTCATGCTGCATCTAATATATTGCCTCAGTCTTACTTTTTTTACAAACCCACACTCAATCCAGCATGTAACATGCAATCTCTCCACTCCCTGGGTAGCATATTCCATTCATCTTTTACCACATAATTCTGCAACAGCCGGCCAAGCAGAGTATAGTCTGGTTAACTCAGCCAAAACATTAATTCATATGATACAAGCCCACAATCAATCCAGCATGTAACATGCAACCTCTCCACTCCCTGGGGAGCATTCCATACAGGCCTGATTCTGTTAATAATATCTTACTGCATTTTTCTTTTTCAAATAGTCTCGCTTGTTGAAAGCAGCAGCAGGCCCAGCAGAGTAGTCTTGGTCAACTCAGACAGAACATTTATTTAATAATGATACAAATCCACAATCAATCAAGCACGAAGCGTGATATCTCTTCGCTCCCTGGGGAGCATTCCATATTTCTAATCTGTATGTATTCTCTAATTTTTCTCTTTCATATAGTCTCGCTCGTTGAAAGCAACAGCAGACCAAGTGGTGTAGTCTTGGTTCACTCAGACAGAACAAACACACCTGAAGACCCGACAGATTTAGTAGAGCTCGCCAGACAAGTGCAAAAGGTAGGACATGGAAATATGACATTATTTATCATTTCCCAAAAGCAGGGAATAATTTTCCTCCTCAAATTTGATTAGCTATTTCAGCCGATGGATAAATATTTCAAATGAAATTCTGTACACTTCTATGGAAGAAAACTGCTATACAAAAGATATTTTGTATAGCAGTCATGCAAAAATGCATAGCAAATTGCGATGCGATACCAGGAAAATTATTCCCTGCAAAAGAATAAAAATTGCTATGTTCATGTGGGTAAAAGTATAAGCATAGGAACCAATTAAATATAAGGCAGGAAAATTTGTTGTACAATTAAAATTTAACAAGGTTAACAGGACGCATGTTTAAACCTTGCTTTATTTGTTTACAAATGTGAGCAAAAGCGGGAAACAGGGTGCTCACGATCACAGAGCAGATCAGACATCTCCAAGAGCAGGACGCATGTTTTAACCTTGTTCTAACCATGTTCTAACCTTGATTGAACCTTGTAGTTGTTTTGTTTGTTTACTTACACATCTTGCAGGCTGATTTTGTGCGAGTAAAAGTGGGAAACATTTCGCAGAGCAGATCCGACATCTCCAAGAGCAGGACGCCAAGCAATCTGCAGACTTCATTCATGTTTTAACCTTCTCTTGCAGGCTGTTACGTTTGGCTGAGCCAACAGATGTTATCGATTGCTACCATCCTCAGCTCTGATATAGCTGCAAGAGTAGTTATGGGGCAAAGTGAGTTGCTTTACTCATATCTATTCAATTAAAAAAAACACCTTTTTACAGGCTGATGAGTTTGTGCGAGCAAACGCGGGAAACAGGTTGCTGACGATTGCAGAGCAGATCCGACATCTCCAAGAGCAGGCCAAGAAGGTGCTGGAGGAGGCGAAACGAGATGCTGATCTCCACCACGCGGCTTGCAACATCAAGAAACGCCCTGGCCAGAAGTACTTCCTCTACAAGCGAGAGTCGGGCCAGAAATACTTCTCCATTCTCTCCCCAGAGGTAATTGTAAAGTTTTAACGTATCTGTCAAGAAGCACTGTACTATAATTTCCTTCTCTTTTGTATAATTTGTGACCTTACACCCACAAAACGACCAATGAGTCTGGAAAAATGATTGTGTTGATTTTCACTTGATATATAAGTAGAATATCATTGTAAAGCGCTTAGAGATGATTATCAATCATATTAGGCGCTACATGTATATAAATCGAAACATTATTATTATTATTTAAGTCATTACCTTTAAAATGATATATAATTTGTCATATGATGACACACGCAGTACCCCGGGGTACCGTCGTACCCCGGTATCCCACGTTGTGTAGCGCCATCTTGCGTCCAATCGTACCGCAGCTATTGCGTTGTGCATCCAGTGCAGCTCGCGATTGTATGCACGCTATACCCACAGTACAGCCCTAAAAATTAAATAAATAATTAAACAAAATGGCGGATTTTCGTCTGGTACCCCGGGGTACCGTTTCTGTCATCATATTCAGACTAAGCAAACCCTCTCAAAATAAGCGCCCAATATTTGGAACATGGCTGAAGCAGTTTTATAGTTAGGGAGAAAACGGGTCGCTTTAAAGATTATTACAAGTTTGTTGAACCCTAACGCCCTTCTCTTTCTCAACCAACAAAATGCTGGATTACTGTCACAATTGTTCTCCTTTTCTCTCCTTTTCTCGTCGCAGGAGTGGGGGAGCAGCTGCCCGCACCAGTACCTCGGCTGCTACAAGCTAGAGCACGACATGTCCTGGACACCTGAGAAGGACATTCCAAGGAGGAGCGAGGAGATCGCCATCATCGACAAACTCCTGGCGGCACAGGCTAATATTACCTACGATCCCCAGCCCAACTTTGATGGCATCATCCCCAGGATTAAGGACAGCAGCGCGTCAAATGAAACAGAGAAAATGGATGACTCGAGTAGTTAATGTCAATATTTTGTACTAGTCAGGGACAAAAATAATGTCAATCTGGAAGGGAAGTGTGCTGCTCCCCAAAGAAACATGTGAAAAAGCGTTATTTTTTTACAAATTGTTATTGATTGAAGATTGATTATACATAATAAAGTAGGGTAAATTACCCTTCTCTGAAGAGGTACAGTGAAACCTCATAACGAGCAACTTGGTCCCATTTAATTTTCCTGGTTATTTGAGATATCTTGTTGTATCAGGGCTTAAAATGATAATGGCATAGAACGTAGACCTGTATAATGACCTCACTATAACAGAGCTCAGTATAAAGAGGTTCCACTGTTATTACACTGAACGTTCTGTGCATGGTTGGTTGAACTTTGATTAGCCTGGAATAACATCACAACAGGGCGTGGATGGAGATGGAACTCATGACCCAAGTACCAGACCGGCATCAATCATGACCACTAGAACACATAAATTACCTGACGGTGCAATAGGGATTCAAATAGGTTCGCAATCACCCAAGATAATATTAAATTGTTCATGTTTGATATCACTGACTGAGATTAAGCTAATTTCAAATTATGAGGTACTGAATTTACTTTGTTTTTAGAAAATTATTACCAGTAAAGTATGTTTCAAAGTGACCTTCAACAAATATGGCTTTCAACTAAAATGGGCAGCATTTGGATGTGGAATAACCATACCGTGCTGGTAATCAAACGTGTGTTTAACCACATAATAGAAACGAGAGAAGTGGCAAAACATGACATCAGTATCCCATTTCAAGTTTGCAATTGTTGTAACTATTTGGTCAACAGCCAATCAGCATGGAGCATTACAGCTGTTGCCATGGTAGTTACAATAATTGGACACTTACAACAAGTGCAAGTGTTTTATGAAATGGGCTACAGATGCAATCTTCCTCAGCAACATTTGTAAAATTGTTGATGTGCTCATATCTTTCTTTTGTTCAGATATGTGTCTTAGTTTTGGGGGTAGTCCTTCAAACAAAGTCATTCTCAATGAGTCAAAGGGGAATATTAAAGGGGACCACCAGGCAAATAACAACACATTTATAATTATATGTTTTGGTACCGTTTTGTGATATCAAATAGATACCCAACATTTTGCAAAGGGTTGTGTAATTTATTAACAATGCAATTAATTACTACCACTTACGGAACCATTATTATTTCATGGTTCTGTACGCGCCAAACATTTGGGAGTGCGCCAATTCTATTCACGCGTACGTTTGGAGACAATAGAATCCCAGATGGTTCGTTCGCTCTAGACAAAGGTAGTCTTCATACATGCAGACCCATGAACGCATGCTTTAGAATAGCGATGCGTTTTCCAATTGTACATTTTTTTCTGAAAATATATTTTTTCTGAACTTGTTGATGGAATGGACTATTAAAGATGTTACCTTTCATTTGTAAGAATATTATTTTTGGGTGGTGGTTCCCTTTAAGCACATTAAGGTTATTTTCGTCTAAATATTCATAGATGTTAATATATTTGAAGAGTATTATGTTTTATATTATGGACATGTTTAATAATTTCATTTTATTCTTTAAGTTATAACATATTTTATTACAAGAACAGAACAAGAACTTTTGATTTATAAGCAGTATTGTACAGTTGTATGTACAGAGCTGACGTGGTTAATAATTGTTTTAACCTGTTGCTTACGGGAACCGTGTGGGCTATGTACAAAGTCTATAGGGATTTCAGAATCTCGTAGTGAACGGGTTAACTCATCATTTATTAGTTTGTAGAAGTTTTAGATCCTTTCCTGTATACATAGTTAAAGTGTTTGCACAATGAGTTATGATATTGGGTGAGTTTGTTTGTGTATAATATAGTGATACGTGTACAGTGAACCTCTTTATGATGAGGGTTCTTGGGACCATGAACATTACCTGTGTTATACGGTATCTGTGCTGTATAAGGACAAACAGATCTGGATCCAGCTTGTGATAATCCACTCCAACAGTAATGCTTGATCATAGTCAGTAAACCTCTGTTGCTTAGTGTTCATGCGAAGCATATGTGGATGTAAGTGCCAAGTAGTACTACGGGTCCTTGTCAGATGCCTACTAGGTTCAATTGGAGTATTAATTTACGAGTAATAAGATGAACCCCATAAATACATGTTGTGCAACTAATGCCCGGCGCAGACAGAGCCGACTCGACTGGTTGTCATTCCGAGTCGGCGTCAGGTTTTCACTGTGCCTTGCGACTCACATTTTGGCCAGTCTAGACAGGCGATGCCATTGGGCCGATTGCAACAAGATAAATCTGCTCTCGATCGGACAGCCCACTCTAGCCGCTAGCCTGAGTTTAAACCATCGATCGGGTCGTAGTCGCTCTGTCTGCGCCGGCTTTACACAACTAGTTATTGTCTACTTAGCCTAGCACCAAACATCAAGTTAGCAATGGATACTTATCTAACAGGTTTCATGAATATGGGTCCAGGTATAGTTGTTACTAATTATATGGTCAGTTATTAAGGAGGGATGTTTAAATAGGAGTAAATAGACATTATTACAGATGTACAGCAAAACCTCATTCATATGTTTATCATTGATGTTGTTGTGCTAGATTGTATAATGATGATTTGTTCTTAAAGTGGGTGTAAAGATCGCACACAAACTTGTTTAACCTTGGTTTTTAACAGATTGTTGACCCGGTATACGGTTTAAAATCAGTACTTGATATGTACAGTAGTCTGTAACAGTACAGTTGTTGCAAAGATATACAATGAAATGGTTCATACCTAGTAGATGACTCAGGCATCATTACGTGAATAGTTATGTTTGTAGGACATAACTTCGATTGTGTGTGTTGAGTTAGTTTGGTTATAAGAATGTGATATTGATATTCTATCTTAGTGTAATGTGTTTGGTTGTAGTGTATTGTGGAGTGAGCAGTAATAGTGAGTAACCTATTGTGTAGTGAACCACCCGAAATAGGAGTGTACTGGTCATGAGTCAGTATGAGTGGCTAACCGGTATGTAACAGATTGTTACTATAGTGAGTTATTTAATTAGCATGTACTAGTATTATTGTACCATACACAGTAATACAGTGTTAGTTGTAATGTATATGTAAAGAAGTCGTTAAAGTAGTATGGTTTGTTATCATGATGTAGACTTACACTTGTACTTACTTATATGTTTCGTATGATTGGAATAGGAGTGTAGGAAACTTTAGCTGTGTATCAGCGAGGTGTGGTGTTGGTGAGTGGTGTGTGTGTGTGTGGTTTGTGTGTGAGTTATACTATAGCTAGTGAGCATTGCGTTTGATCGTAGGGGATCGTCGTAGTCGTTACCGATATGTTGCGGGAGTACGAATTATCCGTAAATAATAAAATATAAAATATATAAAAAAATAAATATAATTTATAATATTAAGTCGGTGTTTTGTTGTTTGGTTTTTGTGCCACAGTTTTAGTTTTGTGTAATTCCCTATTCGATTTGCGATCATATAATGGCATTGATTACTGCGGTGTTCATGAGGCTATAGGTAAGTGATGTAAAGAGTGTTATTTTAGTATATTGTGATGGTAGGGGGTATAGTAATAGTAGGGAGTTATGTGTTATGTTATGTTGATGTGATATTTAGGGTAAGATATGAGTTATTTATTGGCTTATGTGGGTTTGTGGTTAGTTTAGTAAGTTATGAGTGAAATATGTTGGTATTTGGGTAGATTTGAGTATTTGTTTGATTTATGGTTTCAAAGTTGTTTGATGTATTCTTAGGTTATAGTGTAGGTTGATGTTTGGTGTTGGTGATTTAGTGATTGTGGTTTGTAGAGGTGTTGTATTGAGTTTTAGATAGTAGTCTTGGTTTAAGGTTAGTTGTCAAGTGGATTTGGTGTGTAGGTTGAGTTGTGTTAGAGTTTGAGGTTTTAGGGTAGGTTATATTGTTATGTGAATAGAAAAGTTGGTGGTGGTGTTGTTGTTGTGTGAGGGTTTGTGTGGTGTTTGTTGTGTTGGTTGTGTGTTGTTTTTTTGTTTTTTCGTTTTTGTGATATATCTTTCATAATATATTATAAACTATATATAATTATATGTACATTATATAAGATATATTTATGAGTATTTGTATTAGTTATTATTGAGGAGTATAGGAGAGGTATAGTGATTTTTGTTTTGGTTTGTTGGTGTAGGGTATGTATGATGTATTTCTTGATGTAGGTTTATGACAGAGGGGTTGTGTATGTTAATTCTTTTAGCGGGGAGGGGGGTTTTGCTTATGTATTGATGGGTTTGTGTTGTAGGTGTCTTTATGTATGTATAGGGCAAATATGGTCGGTGATGTAATGATTGAATGGAGAGGGTAATTCATCTTGTATTAGATGGATTAGTAGTTAGATTATGTTAGGAATATGGTATATGATTGGTGGTTGGTGTTGAGTGATTGGGGGTTGGTATTTGTTATGTTATTACTATTGGAGGAGTGGTATGATGTGTTGATATTGAGGAAGGAATTGATAGGATAGTTGTTATGGAGGGTGTGGGGGGTTGTAGAGATGTTTGTATGTTTAGTATGATCGGGTATGGGGTACTGATTGTATCTTTGAAGGTTTTTACTTGTTTACTTGGGGAAGATCGTGTAAAAAGTACAGGGTTTCTTTGAGATGGTTTTGTCTGTTATTTTTTTGTTTGTTTTTTGTTGTTGTGGGGGGAGTGTAGTTGGTGTTGGGTAGAGTGTGTGTTAAAGAAGTGTTGTATAATCTGTTTCGCTGTATATAAGTAGCACACTCTACTGGACCCATTTTCAGTGAAGTCCCGGTTTTGTAGTTGGTCTGGCTAAAGTTGGATGGTTGGTGAGTTAGGCTTAGTGTGTTAAATAACTAGTTGTGAAAGCCCCGCTACAGCCGTCGACTCGTCCATCCGACTGTGGTAAATCAGGGCTAGCAGCTAGAGTTGCCCGTCGATGCGAAGCAGATTTATCTGTGTTGAATGCGCCCCAACTGGCATCCGACTGTCTCTCGACTGCAAGTAATGTTGTCGTCAAGGCACTGATAACTAGCCGATCGAATACTACCATCGATCGCTCTGGTCTGCGCCGCATTAGTTGCAAACCATGGTATTTGGGGTTATCTGTTTACCTGTATTGTATACTACATGAACCTAGTTGCATCTGAAAGGACCCCCGTGGTATACTTGCACTTACATCCAAATGTTGGCTTAGCATGAAACTACTACAGAGGTTTCATGATATGATCCAAGATTTATTTGGAGGTGGGATGTATAAAAGCTGGTCCCAGTCCTGTTTGTCCTTATACAGCAAGATACCCGAGATAACCAGGTAATGTTCATGTCCCAAGACCTCCTTATAAGAGTTCCACTGTACACCGTTCATAGTTTGTTTCCAAAAAAAAAATCACCAGTTTTCATTACTCATTTGCAATAACTGTTAAGTTTGTGTAGAGATCTAAAACGTCTACAAACTAATAAAGTGATGAGTTTAACCCGTTCACTACAGATTCTGAAATCCTATAGGAAGTTTGTACATAGCCCACAACGGTTCCCGTATGCAACAGGTTAAAACAAGTATTAACCACGTCAGCTCTGTACATACAGACTGTACAATACTGCTTATAAATCAAAAGGTTCTTGTTTCTGTTCTTGTTAATAAAATATGTTATAACTTAAAGAATAAAATGAATTTAGTATACATGTCCATAATATAAAACATAATACTCTTCAAATATATTAACATCTATGAATATTTAGACGAAAATAACCTTAATTGCGTTAAAGGAACCACCACCCAAAAATATTATTCGTTACAAATGAAAGGTAACATCTTTAATAGTCCATTGCCATCAACAAGTTCAAAAAAGATATATTTCAGAAAGAAATGTACAATTGGAAAACCATCGGCTATTCTAAAGCATGCGTTCATTGGGTCGGCATGTATAAGACTACCTTTGTCTAGAGCGAACGAACCATCTGGGATTCTAGTGTCTCCAAACGTACGCTTGAATAGAATTGGCGCACTCCCAAATGTTTGCGCGTACAGAACCATGAAATAATAATGATGGTCCGTAAGTGGAGTAATTAAGTTGCATGTGTTAAGTAAATTACACAACCCTTTGCAAAATTGTTGTATGCTATGTTGATATCACAAAACGGTACCAAAACTTATAATTATAATTGTTGGTGTATTTGCCTGTGGTCCCCTTTAATATTCCCCTTTGACTCATTGAGAATGACTTTGGTTGAAGACTACCCCCAAAACTATGACACATATCTGAACAAAAGAAAGATATGAGCACATCAACAATTTTACAAATGTTGCTGAGGAAGATTGCATCTGTACCCATTTCATAAAACACTTGCACTTGTGTAAGTGTCCTATTATTGTAACTACCATGGCAACAGCTGTAATGCTCCATGCTGATTGCTGTTGACCAAATAGTTACAACAATTGCAAACTTGAAATGGATACTGATTTCATGTTTTGCCACTTCTCGTCTTTCTATTATGTGGTTAAACACACGTTGATTACCAGCACGGTATGTTATTCCACATCCAAATGCTGCCCATTTTAGTTGAAAGCCTTATTGTGTTGAAGGTCACTTTGAAACATACTTTACTGGTAATAATTTTCTAAAAACAAAGTAAATTCAGTACCTCATAATGTTGAAATTAGCTTAATCTCAGTCAGTGATATCAAACATGAACTATTTAATATTATCTTGGTGATTGCGAACCTATTTGAATCCTATTGCACCGTCAGGTAATTTTGTGGTTTCTAGTGTCATGATGTGATGCCGTCTGGTACTTGGTCATGAGTTCCATCTCCATCCACGCCCTGTTGTGATGTTATTCCAGCTAATCAAAGTTCAACCAACCATGCACAGAACGTTCAGTGTAATAACAGTGAACCTCTTATACTGAGCTCTGTTATAGTGAGGTCATTATACAGGTCTACGTTCTATGCCATTATCATTTTAAGCCCTGATACAACAAGATATCTCAAATAACCAGAAATTAAATGGGACCAAGTTGCTCGTTATGAGGTTTCACTGTACCTCTTCAGAGAAGGGTAATTTACCCTACTTTATTATGTATAATCAATCTTCAATCAATAACAATTTGTAAAAAAATAACGCTTTTTCACATGTGTCTTTGGGGAGCAGCACACTTCCCTTCCAATTGACATTATTTTTGGTCCCTGACTAGTACAAAATATTGGACATTAACTACGCGAGTCATCCATTTTCTCTGGTTGCATTTGACGCGCTGGCGGTCCTTAATCCGGGGATGAGGCCATCAAAGTTGGCTGGGGATCGTAGGTAATATTTAGCCTGTGCCGCCAGAGTTTGTCGGATGAGTGCGATCTCCTCGCTCCTCCTTGGAATGTCCTTCTCAGGTGTCCAGACATGTCGTGCTCTAGCTTGTAGCAGCCGAGGTACTGTGCGGCAGCTGCTCCCCCACTCCTGCGACGAGAAAAGGAGAGAAAAGGAGAACAATGTTGACAGTAATCCAGCATTTTGTTGTTGAGAAAGAGAAGGCGTAGGGGTTCAACAAACTTGTAATAATCTTTAAAGCGACCCGTTTTCTCCCTAACTATAAAACTGCTTCAGCCATGTTCCAAATATTGGGCGCTTATTTTGAGAGGGGTTTGCTTAGTCTGAATATGATGACAGAAAGCGGTACCCCGGGTACCAGACGAAAATCCGCCATTTGTGTTAATTATTTATTGTAATTTTAGGGCTGTACTGTGGGTATAGCGTGCATACAATCGCGAGCTGCACTGTATGCACAACGCAATAGGCTGCGTACGATTGGACGCAAGATGGCGCTACACAACGTGGGATACCGGGGTACGACGTACCCCGGGTACTGCGTGTGTCATCATATGACAAATTATATATCATTTTAAAGGTAATGACTGTAAATAATAATAATAATGTTCGATTTATATACATGTAGCGCCTAATATGATTGATAATCATCTCTAAGCGCTTTACAATGATATTCTACTTAGATATCAAGTGAAAATCAACACAATCATTGTTCCAGACTCTTTGGTCGTTTTGTGGGTGTAAGTCACTAATTATACAAAAAGAAGGAAATTATAGTACAGTGCGTCTTGACAGATACTTAAAACTTTACAATTACCTCTGGGAGAGAATGGAGAAGTATTTCTGGCCCGACTCTCGCTTGTAGAGGAATTACTTCTGGCCAGGGCGTTTCTTGATGTTGCAAGCCGCGTGGTGAGATCAGCATCTCGTGTTCGCCTCCTCCAGCACCTTCTTGGCCTGCTCTTGAGGATGTCGGATCTGCTCTGCAATCGTCAGCAACCTGTTTCCCGCGTTTGCTCGCACAAACTCATCAGCCTGTAAAAAGGTGTTTTTTTTATTGAATAGATATGAGTAAAGCAACTCACTTTGCCCCATAACTACTCTTGCAGCTATATCAGAGCTGAGGATGGGTAGCAATCGATAACATCTGGTTGGCTCAGCCAAACGTAAGCAGCCTGCAAGAGAAGTTAAAACATGAATGAAGTCTGCAGATTGCTTGGCGTCCTGCGCTTGGAGATGTCGGATCTGCTCTGCGAAATGTTTCCCACTTTTACTCGCACAAAATCAGCCTGCAAGATGTGTAAGTAAACAAACAAAACAACTACAAGGTTCAATCAAGGTTAGAACATGGTTAGAACAAGGTTAAAACATGCGTCCTGCTCTTGTGAGATGTCTGATCTGCTCTGTGATCGTGAGCACCCGTGTTCCCCGCTTTTGCTCACATTTGTATACAATAAAGCAAGGTTTAAACATGCGTCCTGGTTAACCTTGTTAAATTTTAATTGTACAACAAATTTTCCTGCCTTATATTTAATTGGTTCCTATGCTTATACTTTTACCCACATGAACATAGCAATTGTTTATTCTTTTGCAGGGAATAATTTCCTGTATCGCATCGCAATTTGCTATGCATTTGTTGGCATGACTGCGTAGTACAAAATATCTTTTGTATAGCAGTTTTCTTCAGTAGAGAGTGGTACAGAATTTCATTTGAAATATTTATCCATCGCTGAAATAGCTATTCAAATTTGAGGAGGAAAATTATTCCCTGCTTTTGGGAAATGATAAATAATGTCATATTTCCATGTCCTAGCCTTTTGCACTTGTCTGCGAGCTCTACTAAATCTGTCGGGTCTTCAGTGTGTTTGTTCTGTCTGAGTGAACCAAGACTACACCACTTGGTCTGCTGTTGCTTTCAACGAGCGAGACTATATGAAAGAGAAAAATTAGAGAATACATACAGATTAGAAATATGGAATGCTCCCCAGGGAGCGAAGAGATATCACGCTTCGTGCTTGATTGATTGTGGATTTGTATCATTATTAAATAGAATGTTCTGTCTGAGTTGACCAAGACTACTCTGCTGGCCTGCTGCTGGCTTTCAACAAGCAGGACTATGTGAAAAAGAAAAATGCAGTAAGATATTATTAACAGAATCAGGCCTGTATGGAATGCTCCCCAGGGGAGTGAGAGGTTGCATGTTACATGCTGGATTGATTGTGGGCTTGTATCATATGAATTAATGTTTGGCTGAGTTAACCAGACTATACTCTTGGCCGGCTGTTGCAGAATTATGTGGTAAGAAGATGAAGTGGAATATGCTACCCAGGAGTGAGGAGATTGCATGTTACATGCTGGATTGAGTGTGGTTTGTAAAAAAAGTAAGACTGAGCAATATATTAGATGCAGCATGACACTCTCAAAGAACATGCAATGCCAACAGTTGAAGAGGCTACACAATGTTCAGAAAATATAGTATTTTAGTACTTGAAGGAGAGTTTCCCCACTTTCTATTTTACTTTCATTATGTTCTCTATACAGATTTTCATGCAAAAAGCCAAATATTGCCTACATTTGCCCTCATTCATATGTCACTTTGCAGTAAGGGCATCTCCTATTCATTGAGTACAGCAAGGAGACTACCATTATATTTTTTGTAAACCAGGATGTTGAATTGTTTGTGCAAATGTAACGTTGATCTGAACAAATTGACATGTAGCTCCGCCTCTTTTTTGTTGGCTCATTTTTCGCCTTTTATTGTTTGAACAAACCCTGCCTGAGCTAACAAAAAGAGGCCAAGCT
Source organism: Echinarachnius parma (assembly GCA_037951105.1). Lineage (NCBI taxonomy): Eukaryota > Metazoa > Echinodermata > Echinoidea > Clypeasteroida > Echinarachniidae > Echinarachnius > Echinarachnius parma. Next base: position 1,619 of record JBAMJV010010920.1, on the reverse strand, counting down.
TATTTGTTTGGGATTGACGTCCCAATTAAAATATCCTATAACAACAATTAATATAAAATGCAATGCAGAGACATGTTACATTTATCATTTGGACATTTGTGTACATGATATCAAACGTTCTGAACCAAAGCATTGCATTTTCTTCCGACTGTTTTTTTTGCGACAGAAAACATAAAATAAAAACATTCAAGAGTCATTTCTTACCCAAATTGTTACATGATTCAAAACATGGGATCATTATCTTTGTTATCCAGAGTTGATTTACTTGTGGATGGGGCAAAAAAAAACACAGAAATATTGACACTTTCTTAGCAACAGCTGTGTAATAGTCTGAAATATTGTTGAGCCTGTAATGGCTAATGTACACTGTATTTACTTACAGCGCAAGTGCGATGTGGCAGTAGCGCACTCGCACTGTTGGTATCCGCACTTTCAGGGCTCCAAAATCTTTCAGACTATCACGACTAGGTGCTTAGTGCTAAATGAAGGGCTGATATTTCCTGTTTCTTTGCCCATCTGAATGTAATCAACTCTAGATTATGAAGATAAAGGGCCAATGTTGGTAATCATGAACAAATTAAGGTGTAGAATGAACTTTGGTACAATTGTAGTTTATGTTTGTCTGTTGGCAAAAAACATTCGGAAGTTAATGCATGTATTATTATACAGCATGTAAATAAAAATGTCCGAATGATGAATTGTAAATGTCTCAAACAAACTGTTTTCTCTAATACAGCATGCAGTTAACCCCTTGACTTGCAGGTGCATTCTTCTGGACTATGCTTGCACGCTCTTTTTTTCGCAATCACATTTGTGAGCAGAATCGACCATATGATTATGACTATGAGCATGTCATGCCCATGCCAATGGCAATGTAATGTTACTTTACTCTTTAGTTTTATATTTTTCACCGTGTCTGATATCTGTTCAAAATGTGTGGAGCACTTAGAAGTAGAGTGCATTGACCATTCAGTGGTGAGCCAATTAGAATTACTTCTTATACTAGCAATATTATTTTGAGCCAATCATAATTTAAAATCTATAAATCAAAAATATTAAAATGTCGAATTGTGGAATATGGTCGATTGCTGTTAAAATCTGGTAACACTACCATACATTGATTATAATGGCATATTCACGATTTAGTTTACTAGTATTGCAGAAAAAACAATATAGTCTAGAGACAATAACTTCGTGAGTTCATGATCATGAATTTGATGATGTAATAATATATTTGTAAAATTCATATTCAGGTCGGCGTACAAAACGTAAACCTGGATATGTGGGACCGAAGGATTAGCCTTTGTACATGAATCTCACTTGCTAAGCTGAGTAAACATACAAATATACAGCATTGAAAGAACATTCATCACACATTTACTGATAAAAAACTTTATCAACTTACTAGTCGTGACTTTGCTCATGATTGTATCTTGTTACAGCCTGATTTCCTCGCAAAATAGGTGTTGTTCGGCAGTGAAAAATATCGACCGTCAGTACCAGTGCACAGCTGAATTCAGAGAGACCGACGAGCGCGCAACGTACTTGCGAATATAATTCGGCCATGCATTATGCATTGACAACATGATCGCACACGCGCGCTCACGTAATGATTACGC
>JBAMJV010010919.1:0-47055 GCA_037951105.1 Echinarachnius parma | reverse complement strand
CTACGGTAGCTTAGAACACCTTACAAAATGGCAGGCCAGGTGCTAACTTGCTGCCTGTCCCCTACGGACAAACATGCCATAAGTCACAGCAAAGATATCGACAAACAAATACAGAAGGAGAAGAACTACATTCGAAGGGAAGTGAAGGTCCTTCTTCTCGGCGCTGGCGAGAGTGGGAAAAGCACATTTTTGAAGCAGATGAAGATCATCCACGGGCAGGAATTCTCGGACGATCAGGTGCGGGAGTTTCGCACGATTATCTATGGGAACATCATCAAAGGGATGAAAGTGTTGGCAGATGCGCGCGACAAGTTGGGAATACCTTGGGGCGATCCCTCGAATGAGAAACATGCAAACTTTGTCATGAGCCATGATAATAATGTACCTCTCGATCCGTCGAATTTCCCTCAGTACGTTCAGCCATGTAAAGAACTGTGGAAAGACAGTGGCATTCTGAGCGCGTTTGACAGGCGGAGAGAGTTTCAGCTGGTGAGTATAAATAGGGGTCAAATCAAATGAGGTCAACCTAATCAAACTTAACCAAACAACATAATCTAGATTTTAAAAGTTCAGAGGAACGTTGGATGAGACATGTAACATTTACCATTCGGACAGTTGATTAATATTACATGTTAAAGGTGCACTTGTAAAGTGTCAGATATTGCCCAAAATGACATTTGAGACTTCAATCCTGTAGTTGTACTACAAGTACAATCATTGTAGATATGTCCGAATGATGTGTGAAAGCTTCATTGAAAAAGAACACTGCTTTCCTGGTTAAAAAAGCGAAAATATGCGTCGGCTTTTACAACAAATTACTGTATGAAGTCTATGAGGTTTATGACCGTTCATTAACGCTCTTGAGCTGAATGATAGATATCGTCATAATAAAGGGGCATTTGAAAAAATCTAACCCTATTTCATTCTTCTCTTACGGTAGAAGAGAAACGTGGAAGCTCCAAGTAATTTTCGTGGAGTTAGACACTTTACAGGCATCCCTTTAACTTATTTATTTATAACTATTTCAAGTTTAACGTTCTGACACAAATACATGCAGGCATTCTTTCCCAAAGTGTGCCCACGGCCACAAACCGTGACTTGGCATGCACAACTAATGCTAAAGAACTGATGCTCTAGACTCCCAACCTGATTTGCATAGGGCTTGAAAAGGCTAGAATAAGTTTATAAATACACAAACAAAATCACTCTAAATTAAACAAATTAAAAATAATATTATCAATCTAACCTACAGTACACAAAATAGCTTCAAAATCCCTGTTTAAACTTTAGGTATCAATATCAACTGTACGGGATCGGGATAGCCACACCAGGCGTTTGTACAGAAACGAGCAGAAGTAGAATATTTATGTTGTCGTTCCGTGGTAAACTCATCTGGTGGGATTATGGCATGCCAAATAGTATTTTACTTTCACACACACACAACACACACACATGTTGTTGTTGTTGTTTGATGTTTATTGGCGGTTCATTCAATTTGAATATTTTCGCCAAAAACTAAATATTATTTCATTCTTCTCATTTATTTTCTTTATTTTAATATTTTTATTATATACACACTGATGTAAGTAGTCTATTTTCAGGCAACTTTGGGTTGATTCTAAACAGATTTGTACTAAACACTCCTTTTTTCTGTGAGAAGACGGACAGCACACAAAAGAAGACGTCTATTTTTAGGTATCAATATCAACTGTACGGGATAAACACCAGGTAACTGTCGCCCTAATCCTGTAGGACATTAAAGAAAAAAAACATCCCTAAATTTTAGGGTTTTCAGGGGTTTAAAAACAAAGACGATTGATCTTCAGTTTTGCAGATGCGATTTGTCTTCATTTATGAAGATTTCCTCGTTTGTGAAGATGATCTGCGTACAGCAGTCAGCAGAGGTGCAGAGCAAATGTTGGGTTATCACTTTTGTTGAGACTTTGAGTAAATGTTATTTATAAGCAAATGTAACCAATTATATTAAAAACATAAAACATGTTCATAAAAAGTCACTTGACTAGGTGGCTAGAAGCAAAGTGACTAGGTACAGCCAAAGTCAATGAAAGTGAAAACCCCCAAAATAGAAAAACTATGAGGAATTTGTTTTCATCTAGAAATTGACTTTTTATTTGTTTTTGTTAAAATATTTAGGATGCCTTGTTGTGTGATTTGACCTAGATAGAGGAGGTGTGTGTGTGGGTGGGGGGGGGGGGGGGGGGGGGTGTAGTTGCAACTAGGTACCGTAAACCGGGGTGACTTTGGCCGCCGGGGTGACTTTGGCCACTTTTTTAGATGAATGTATTTTCATTAAGCCTCACATTTTAGAACAAATTTATTATTGTTTCAAATATATTCTTATAGGGTAATGTATAGAATCAGAAATTAGTTCTGAAGAGTGAGATTTGATGAAAATTACAGCCTTCTCAAAAAGTGGCAAAAGACACCCCGGCTGCCAAAGTCACCCCGGTTTACGGTACTACTCTTAGATATTATTGCATGTGGGCAAGCCAACACCATAAAACTATAGTATGAATAATATAATGGTCATTCTGGTCATTATTGCTGTCTCCCAATTAAATTTGAGGACACATTTGGTGTTGGTGTCACTACAATGAGATTAGATGTCAAGGATAAGGATACACGGCTAGCTAACAGGAAAGATTTCTTATCATTCGCATTCATGAGTCACCGACTCAAAGTTCAGTTTAATTTCTGACCAATTAGTCACATTAATTACTCCAAACAATGAAGATACATTATTAATGATGGATCTACATGTACATGTAGTATGTTTGTTGACATGTGCAAAAACTGACGAAGGATTGATAAAATGTGTATTTCTGTGATATTTCTACTGAGTGATGTGTAAAAATGTCATGTCATATAGGAGAAAATGTGGTGAAGTGATACTCATTGCACTCACACTTTGTACACTGTTGAAATTTCTCCTAGGGAGACTTAAAAAAACAACACTTTAATTCAGAATAAGAATAACCAAACCGGTTCCATGCTTTTTATAATTTAATTGCTAATTACGAATACAACAAGATATGAGAACTGCTGGAGTTCTAACTACGTTCTGTGGATTTTGACATGGTTACTAGATCCCTTTATGTACTGTATCTTGCCTGGTGTACATTGTATTGTAATGCAAACAAAGACCTGTTGAATTCATGTTATCCATCTGATAATTATACCAGTAGAATGTATGCATTGACCATCAATCTATCATCTTGTTGACCATGGTTCACTGTACAGACACCTGTCTGACAGTCTGAGATATCTTGCATACAGGATAATTGTAATTTAATGCTGTAACCGATCATTGGATCGGAATGCCGATCCCGATCCGATCATGGTTGATCGGATCATTTTTGCCGATTTCCGATCATGCAAAAAAAATCAGAACAAAATCGGATCGGAAAAAAAAAAAAAAAAAAAAAAAAACTTTTTTTTTTTCTTTGAAAAATTATCCCCAAAAAACATATTTTGGGAATATAAATTAATACCAAAGCAACATATTATATCCATATGAATAAGCCCAAGGTAATCTTGTATGGTTATGCTTTCATTTAAAACTGATTACCTCTCCTTTCACAAAATTTCGCGCCGATTCTGAGCTTAGTCCCATGTGATTCTGAAAGGTTACGCCAAATTGATCACATGGGACTAAGCTCAGAATCGGCGTGATTAATTTTGTAAAGGAAGAGGTAATCAGTTTGAAATGAAAGCATACCCGTACAAGATTACCTTGGGCTTATTAATATGGATATATGTTGCTTTGGTATTCATTTATATTCCCAAAATATGTTTTTAGGGATCATTTTCCAAAGAAAAAAAAAAAACGATTTTTAAAAATTAAAATTTATTTTAATTTTTTAAAATTATTATTATTTTTTTACCGATCCGATCCGATTGCTGCGATCCGATTTTCATCGATCAAATTTTGCCGATCCGATCAAACGATCCGATCATCAAGGTCAGTTACAGCACTATTGTAATTGAGACCTTACCTTTTGTTCTTTGAATTAGTGTGCACTTTGTTTCATGAAACTCAAACCCCTTCTTAATTGAGAAAAATAAACCTCACCCTGATGTTACTCGGGCGAGATTTGGATAAGAAACAGTAGGGGGTCAGGTCGTAAAACACGCAGCGAGCCTTCGGACCCCTTCTTATTCTACCATCCGCAAAATCCTCACTCTGGTAGGTTACCATAACAACCGCACCTCCCTCATCACGCGAACAGCTGGGGCGACACATAGTATCGGCGGCCATCACCATGTTCACCATCGACCATGTTCACGGCCATCATGTCTTCTACCCGGGTAACGTTCTGCGCGCTTCTTAATACAAGGTTTATCAGGATGTCATCCTGATGTTGTCAGGATGTCACCGTGCTATCACCCTGTCCTGTCTAGGGTGAATCTCACCCCGATGTCGTCCTGATGTCGTCCTGATGTTATACCGATCGGTGTAGAATCTCATCCGGACAACGTCAGGACGTCACCGCGACTATTTCTTTTGATTAAGAAGGGGTTTTAGTGACACTGCAGGGCTCTCCCTGCTTTTTGTTCAGGTGGCCCAAATTACACATCAGATAGACTCCCACCTTACTCCTAACTCCTAATGCCATAAGATGTGTGTGTTCTATCCTAAGTCATTAGTGGCCAATACAAGAGTTTCCGCATGCCGAATTATATTTCTGCTTGCCGTTGGCACCTGAGCCACTGCTAAGGACAAGCCCTGCACTGTACTTGAACATTCAGCAATTTATGTTATCTTTCATTACCATGTGCTGTGATTCTTTTTCCTTTTCTGGTACAAATTAACACAAAAGGTAGTTTAGTGTACATATTACTTGTGTATGCACAATAAACTATTTACAAAATATGACACATTTTGTTATGGACTTGCACATTGACCTTGGTAGTTGGTATTGCTAGTCAAGAGCAAAAGGAGGGTCAACAGTACCACACTTACATGCAACTCAGTGTGATATCAAACGCCTCCCTAAACCTTGGCCTTGTTTAACCAACTCCTGCTGACAACTCGTTTTGACTTGATTGCGTAACTTGGCAAGAAATTGCAGGGCTTCTCTGCATCTTTGGTGTTTGGTGTACATACAGTCTTTTAAATTTCTTAACAATTTAAAACTCACTTGTTTAGTAAATTCCTATATTTTAGACCCTCGGCGCATTTAGAACAGATGGAAAATGTACTATACATAATCATAGCATTTTCACCCCTTTGGCCATTAGGGTGCCCACAGATCATTCAGAAATTATATTTTATATTCAGGGAAAAGTTGCTCTGATACACTTAGTTTCACCTTTTTGTTTTCGGGCAAGAATGTTCAGGCCTCTCTGCATTGTTGGTGTTTGGTGTACATACCATGGTTATTAGGTTGCCAATATTTATTTATAAATTTATTGTTACGTGCAGGGAAAGAGTGGCTCTGATACTTCTATGGTTTGGTTAACCCTTATTGCAAAACTGAGCAAGAAAGTGCATTGACTTTCTGTACATAGTTTTTAAGGTGCCAACATTTCTGGCTACTCCGGGCTTAGTGATGGCCCAGGTACCAATGTAAGGTCCACCAGAATTTGGCTACCAACTGCCCAGGGAAACTAATTAAAACGTAATTTTCGGGGGCTACTTTTCATGAAAATAACTCAAAAATTTGATTTGCATTGAACACTATAAGTCACATTTTGGGGGCTATTTAATGATTTTGGGGGGGCTCTTTTTGTCATTTCGGGGTCAAATTCGCCCCGAGCCCACAGTTATTTTTTAATACACAAGTCCATGGTGGGAGTCTGCTGTGTCATTTTGGCCACCTGAAGGAAAAGCTTTTAAAAGGGGGAGAGCCCAGATCAACCCTATTGTATTAACTGGGCTTTAGAAAGTACATTATGGCTTCTCTCAAGTTCTTTGCATCTTTGTTGCCCTTTGAGTTTGAGGTTAGCAGGAAGAATATCGTTCATTTACATAAAGCTACATGTATGAAAATCAAGTGGGCTTTTCTTTGCTTTCTCTTATTTGTTTATTGTATTTTGAGGGCTTATTCATAGTTTAAGCCAGGGCTGTTCTGCATTGAATTCTAAATACACTATGAGATAATCATGATAGAGGCAAACTTTAGTTCTTTCTAATAGAAATAGAAATAATCATAATCATGAAGTGAATTTTTAAATGAACAATTTTGAAAGTAATTCTGTGAAGGCACACACACACATGTTGACTCTGCACTATAAATAGAAATAATATTAACCTGTTCATATATACACTGTACTTTAAAAACACAACTTGGCTAGAAACTGAGTAAGTCTGCTAATTACATTGCACCATTCTCGATGTAAGGGACTTTAGCCGTTCAACAAAGCAAACCTACTCAAGTCACTAATATTTAGTAATACTTGGGAGTAAAACATCAGCCAAAGGTGAGGACATTAATTTTACTGAAAGGGGTTGTGAATTGTTTATACATGTACATGACCGTATGCAGGGCTCCACACTTACCTTTTTGTCAGTGGCCCAGTCGGGCTACTGTTCATAATTTCTTCCCCTTTTCTGGTGGCCCGAAAGAAAAATGTACTGGCCCAAATATGTTATTTTATGAGTAAACTTTTGTACTTTTCAAAATTTGACTCTTTCCTGATCAAACCAGTGATAAATAGTCTTATAGATGAATAGATGAAGCATGACATGGAAAAAAACAATTTTTTTTCTTAAATTTGTTCAATGTCGGGCTGAAAATCTGCTTGCCTGATCGGGCCACCATAATATGATTTGTATACATTTTTGCTGGCTCGAAGTGCAATTTCGCTGGCCCCAGGCCAGCGGGCCAGTGCGAGTGTCTAGCCTGCTGTATGGCACAGTGATCGGGACTTTGAGGTGATTTGTGATTTGTAGACCAGTGACAGAAATACACAGGGGGGGCTCAAGGCAAAATTGCCCACGAAATGCCAAAAAGAGCCCAAGAAAATGTGCATCTAGAGTTCAATGCAAATCCAATTTTGAGTGTTATTATCATGAAGGAAAGCTTGAAAAGTAGCCCCCCCCCCCCCCCCCCAATTAATGTAAATTGTTTTCCCTGTATCAGACGGTGATCAGGACTTCTAGATTTGTGCTAGTGTCATTGCAGGGCTCACCCAGTCAATGAGAATAAAAGTCTGTTTGTGATGATATCCCAGAACTACTTTGTATCGAGTCATTCATTATTCCTGTTTGTAAATATCACTCTTTTTAATTTAAGTAAGTCTGCTAATTACCGACATCTAGTGGGGAAAATCATTCATTCATCAATGAACAAAAATATACATGAAAAGTTCTTCTTGTGAATTCATATTAATTAGTAAATTACTTATAAATATATAAATAATGAATTTGTAGAAAGTTGAGTAGAACTATGCAATTATTGTGATATATTGTGCTTGTATTGAGCTGCAGGCTGTAGAATGTAGATTAACCCATCTAAGACCGTACATGTGATTTTTGTATACTGTATACCATGCGTTCTCCATATATACCCCAGCCAGAGTATTTTCAGGAGTTGGGAACAGTCCTGAATGGGTTAATATTGTAAGTGCTCAAGGTCACCCCCTTGGCCTCTGGTTTGCCTTGTGGTCAAACCTTCCCTCAAGTTCATTATCAATTGAACTCTTTTCTATACAAGTGCAACGCTAGATAGGGTACCATGCTCTGAAATAAATGCAGGCTGCTGCATCCTAATTTGTACATATGTGAGATGTGTAAATTTGTACCCGTGATGCAGCCAATTGCATGCATGATTAATTGTATACAATGCACACATCCACAGCCTACACTTATTACAGTTCAGTACAATCACGGTATGTTGTCTGTATTAAAATTTGTATGCTTTCGCAATTTACCATTTGTTATTCTAAGGTGATACTGACTATAATAGTTTGAAATTTAATGGCCCATAAGCAACATTTTTATAGACCATAAGCAACATTTTTATAGACCAAAAACAAACAAAATCATTTGAAAAAAAAAAAAATTGCATGTACAATACATCTGCCTGCTACTGTATCTTTTGGGATCTAAATACTAGCAAACTTGCAAAGGCTTTGAAAGTTTTCCTTTTTTTGGCCAGCAAACATTTAGAAGAAATAAATTGGTAGCCTATTTTCAAACTGACCATTGAAAAAAAATACATCAGGGCTCCGTGCGAATTTGCCTCAGAAATGCCAAAAAGAGCCCCAGAATATCATAAAAGATACCCAGTAAATTTGCATAAGAGTTCAATGCAGCACAAATTTTAGAGTGTTATGTTCATGCCTGAAAAGTAGCCCCCTTAAAAATAAATTTTGAGTTTTGTTTTCTTCCTGAAACTGAGAATGACAGAATGAGAAAATCTTGTATTCCAACATGTTTACCTCATGCATCCATAATCCTCTGTTTTTACCAATAAAATGAGGGAGATTTTGCATACTGTATGTACTAAAGATAGACAGTTCACAAATGAAATCGTCGAGTTACTAGATTAAATAGGAAGTTTTCATCATAATTAAAAGTTTGTAAGTACTGATAAGTGATAATATATAGCATGCATGTGTTTATTAGTAGTGCTACTAGTTTCCCCAAATGATTATCAATTTTAAGACTGTTCATCACTTGAAATGCACGATGTAAGATCAGAATTTCAGGGAATTACTTAATCAAATGTGACCAGCTATAGCAAAACCCTGCATTTGTCGGTAATTCATGTCTTGGAGAAATGGGCATTTCAAGTTCACATAATGTGTGTGAAAGACTTATGATTGTAAAATTGAAACAATCACATCTTCGCCAATTATTGACTAATTTGTAAGAAAATAGCATCGAATGAAAGCTTGTGATGAGGCCTTTCTAATGGTATGAACATTTTCATTTGGATTTTTACCGACAAGTGCAGGGTTTTGCTATAGTCGGTCACAAATATTAAGGTTGATAAGACTAGGGAATGGTGCCATCTGTCGTAAATCTCTGTTTATTTTGTTTGGAAATGGTATTCAGAATTGGTGTTCTGCAAACAACTCGATAAAAACAAGTTAAATATATATATGATATTTTGTTATTTTAGGAATGTTTGTGGTTTGCAATAAACAGGTTGTGCATCAGGACATCTTTCAAAGGGATCTAGTAACTCTGTTGACATTTATGGGCAACTCCAGCGTCACAGACATTACAAACATACAGTATTTTCATGACTTTCCAATGCCACTACTAATTCATACCTCTACCTAATGTCTAACTTTTATTTTGATTACAAAGCAATAGCCTGGTTAAGTATGCAAAAAAAGTTTCAGAACATTTATCCAATTCGTTACTGAGTAATTCTGCAAAATGTGCGCCGTCACAGACATTTATACATTTTTTGGACATGTCTTTTTGCATCCATGTACATCTTTGCAAAAATCTGTGAGTTCTGAGACCTCTCAAAGGTGGTTTAGGTATTCAATTATAGACAAGGCAATGATGAATTGAATCCAAGTTGGATTTTGCGAAACGGGCCAGGTATATGTGATCTAGACAACAAAACGTTGCATCACGGACATTACATTGTGAAAGATTATAATTTTACTAATATGGAATTATAAACATTTGGCCAGGAAACCGCCTACTAATGGATATATTTGCAAAATTATAAAACTGATTTACGGTAAATTGATCGCCAATGCGGAATCGCGCATACGCTACGTGCAAAAGTCCACGTGGTCCGCACATGCTTTTCACGGGCGGCCATTGGATTTTTCCGATATTTCTGCATGTAACGATGATTAGGTTCGGATTTTACCCCACAAGCCCTTTTTAGATACTAATCATACTTATTCAACATATTGATCAATTATTTTGGCCAATATAAATGTTTTCTGTAACTTTCTCAAAACTGTTATTCATCTTTAAAACATGCTTATAAAACCCCTAAAAAACAAAATTCGTGTTTTGGAAAGGATTGGAGAAGTGTTTGGTAAGATATTGGTATGACATGGCTCAACACTGGCACTTGTCGGCTTGCCTAGGGCAAGTAAAAATTGATGTCATGCAACTAAAATCTTAATGGTCTAGTTACGCTTGCCCGATTGGGCAACTTAAATTTCTCTTCAACTGTGAGAGTAGAATGCAATCTCGTCATATAAAAGGAAGTGGGCAAGTCAATTTTGTATTTGGGCAAGTAAAATTTGAACATTTATGATTTCACTTGTCCGAATGGGCTAGTAGAGAAAAAAAGTTAGTGTTGAGGCTTGGGTATCATATTGGTATACCGTGGGAACAGACTCCCAATTCCCAAACCCTTGATTTTTATTTTTTTGTCACATTTAGCTTTTCTGCTATTGATCCTGATCAATGTAATTGGACACATGGAAACAACTTCTCCATTACATAATTGACTATTTATATGTATTGAGATTCAAATCTACTGGTATACATGTAGTAGGGTTATAATTGGTACATGTAGTTGAAACCAACCCCTTTCCATCAAACATACTGTACATTTATGATCATGATTGTGGCAATTGGCAAGCCTCCACACAAAAGTTTTTCAGTACTGGCCCAATCGGGCAAGTGAAATCATACATTTTGTAATTTTACTTGCCCCGATATAAAATTGACTCGCCCTTTTATTTCTTGATGAGATTTACACTATGAAATTACATTGCTCTCTCATGGTTAACAATGATTTAGTTGCTCGATCCGGCAAGCAAACTAAAAAATGTATGAAATTTTACTTGCCCGACACCAATTTTTACTTGCCCTGGGCAAGCAGACAAGTACTTCTGTCGAGCCCTGAATAATGAAGATGCTATGTACCAGATCCAGGGCTCAGTACAACCCATCAAGGACGAGAGCTATTTTAAGGCAAAATTTATCATTATTTCCCGCTACAAATTGGCAATTCCTAATTTTTTTCTACCTTTTAATGACATAAAAATAAGTGGAAATTATTTAGTAATGACAATTCAAAATCTGTTTAAAAAATATCACAACGTGTTGCCAATTTAAGAATTTTCCTAAATTATAGCGATTTATGCAATAATACAAATCTTTCAAAAATAACTAAAGCAGGTAAGGTAACAAAATAGGGCTCTAAAAATAGAGAAATGTATGCTCTTTCTCCTTGTATACTTCATATAACTTTGTATCTTCTTAATGAAGTGTAGGACTCAGCGAAAAAAATACACGAGGGCGGCGGGCGAATTCACCCCCGAAATGCCCAAAAGACCCCCCGAAAAACAAAAAGTAGCCCCAGAATAAAAAAAAAAAAAAAAAAAAAAAAAAATTTTTTTTGGGGGGGGGGGGGGGGGGATTTTGAGGATTTAAAAAAAAAATTTTCTGTTTGAATCGTGTTCAAATGCTTATCAGATGATCACTTACAGCATTAGAGCTTAATAGTAGCCCCTGAAATTCGAAAAAGAACCCGGAAATTTGTAGCCTCCGAGATGATAAAATTAGCCCCCGAAAAAGAGCCCCGGAAATAAAAATATTAATTTTTTCGCTGGTAGGACTACCAACCCACAAATATGTGGGACACCATCCCTGATGGGATTCATAAGCAATGTCTTGCTGGCTCGGGGGCTCCTAAAATGAGCTTCTGACCACCAACATTTTATTCACGAATATCTAATTGTACTTGCCTGACTGGGCAACCAAATTTAAAGGGATCTAGTAACTTTGTTGGTATGTGCACAAAGTGTTGAATGGTTGATAAAATGTGTAGTGTTGTCCCCTAGGTCCATTGGGTAATGTGTGAAAAATTCATGTTACATGAATATTACATGGCCAAGTAATTCATGAGCGAAAATGCGAAGTATTATTCGCTAATTCATTGGACTGCCTTTTGTACACAGTTATAACATTCCACAGGATAATTAAACATTCTAAAAAGACATATCCTGTTCCATGCTTCTATTGCTATTATACGAATACAACAATGTATGAAAGAATCACTAGAGTTCTAACTAAGTTTTGTGGATTTGGACAATGTTGATAGATCTCTTCAATGTTCTATTAATTAGAATTGTTTAATTTTTTGGGGACTACCCAGTTCCCAAATCCTGTTCCGGGCTACCAAAACTTGATACATGTCTACATACTCTAAGTTTATATTTACTTGCCCAACATAGCAATGACAGTGTTTCACATTTTGTTCTAGTGGCCCTTAGGGACATCAAATTCTTTAATTTTCACTGCTAATGTCGAGCCTCGGCTATGATGAGAAAACAAAATGTAATATAGCCCTGCGTAACATGTATACAGGTATATTATGTTCACATTGTGGGTGTAATTATACATTATTACAAATTTTGTGATGTATTACATTTCATATTTGTGTATTGTTTATAATCATTGGAATGTACATAAATTATATTGCACCCACTCACAGTCTCACACTGCATGTGTTGTTCTGTATTTTGTTCATTTTACAGTAGGCTGTTCTACATAAAAGCAACTGTAAGAATAATACAATAAAGTTGTAGACGACTAATCTGGCTGCATAGATTGGGCTTTGATCATGGGTGTCCATAAAAGCATTGACAGTGAATGATTTTGAAAGTTGACTTTGTAACATAAATGAACAAAATCAAGTGCAACGATTCTGTGTGTATGTGTCTGTGTATGACTGTGTATGTCCGATTTAGGTAATAAGGCCTACATAATTGAACCATGTACTATAGTGTTGTAATTCAGTGGTTAACAAATACAGCGGGAAACAAAAATCAGTTTTATGAACTTTGAGCCTTTGAAATACAAAGGGAAATTTACATGATTGTGTTCAAAGTATAGTATTGCATGTGAATTGTGTGCATATTTTGTTATTTGTTATCGGTCCAAGGATATATCATAGTCACTTCCTTTTAGGCAGCACTACTTTAAAACATGGTTGAAAATAACTTTACAATTACACAAACCTCTTAAAAACACTAGGACTGTTGTTTTACTATTAAATTATTACAATGATAAAACTGATTTTTTTTTTATTTTTAGACCCTCCATATTTCTCTCCCCCACAATGAAACTTTTTAGCAGTTTCTGAAACATCCCGAAGAAGATTAATTACTTCAGCCAATTATCCACGTATACGTAATTCAGTTTCTTGAGCATCCTTCTATGCTGTAACTTTAGGCAATAAATCACGCAAAAGGAACTCTTTCCTAGACCTAGGTCTCATACATGTATGGCAGTCAGCTCAAAATTTGCACAGGCCCGCCCACCCGCTGACCCCAGGCCACTAAAAACTAGCTTCGGGCCACCAAACTACATTGATCCTAAATTCCACTTGACTGAATTGACTGAATGGGCAACCAATTTGAACCAAATATAACATCATTTGTTATGTTTTTATTTGTTTAGGGGCCACCAGATTCTGGTTTTGGGCCACTACAATGTGACAAATCTTGTTTTTACTTGCCCGACTGGGCCACAAGGCACACAAGTTTCGTAATACCTTGCATTGCACAGGGCTCGACGCTAGCACTTGCCCTATTGCCCGTGGCAAGTAAATTATTGATGTCGGGCAAGAAACATTTCATAAATGGTCTAATCTGGTTGCCCGATCGGGCATGTAAGGTGTCTGTTCAACAATAACAGAAAAATTTGATCCCTTCTGTAGAAACAAGAGAGACATTTGCCTTGAGCAGATTGAGATACCTAGCAAAATTAAATTTGTCTGTTTTGTTCACATTGTTTTTATGGGCAGGTGATTTTTCTGGTCGGGCAAGTCAAATTTGAACATCCCTGATTTTGCTTTCAAGCCCGAATGGGCAAAGTAGAAAGAAAAGTTAGTGTAGTGGCTTGAATTTGCATTTATGGGAAACCTGGTCTATGTAGTATGAGAGGGAAGGTGGAGGCTGGCCTGCCTGCACCCCCCCCCCCCCCCCCCCCCCCCCGAGTTGTGATAACAGTCCAGGGGGGTGTTTTACTGAACACTAAAATCTATTTTAGGATCGATTCTATATATGACGAATTAACACATCAAATCAATGCTAAAATCAACTTTAGTGTTAGTGAAACACCCCCAGGTCTACGCTCATCAGCACTTCTTCTCCAAGTCCCGCATACAAGTTTCCAGAGGTATGGTGATCGTGCCTTCTCTTCAGTTGCTCCATGCCTCTGGAACTCCCTCCCTCCTGTTCTTCGCAACACTGACAAACTTGAAGGTTTCAGAGCAGGCCTCAAAACCTTTTTTAACCCATCAGTGCCTAAGTCCCACATATTTGTGGTTTGGTAGTCCTACACCTTAACAAGAAAAAGACTAGTTATTTTAAGTGTACAAGAAGAAAGAGCATACATTTCTCTATTTTTAGAGCCCTATTTTGTTACTCTACCTGCTTTAGTTATTTTTAAATGATTTTTATTATTTCGTAAATCGCTATAATATAGAAAAATCCTTAAATTGGTAACACATTGTCTTATTTTCAAATTAAAAATTGGCGTTCAAATTAGCAACTTCGGGGCAAAGTCACTTGATATTTGTCTTAAATTGTAATTACTAAATATTTTCCACCTATTTTTAAGTCCTTAATGGGTCGACAGAATTTAGGAGTTGCCAATTTGTAGAAAAAAACAATGATCAATTTTGCCTTAAAATAGCTCTCGTCCTTGATGGGTTTTAAGCAAATGTGCAGCAAATGAGTTACCTTTTGCAGGAGCAGGCACCTTTGAATGTTTTTAAACCAATAAATGGCCTAGTTGGGCAAGTGAAGGAACATGATTTTTTTTTTCAATTTCAGTTGCCCTTAACATGAATGTGGTGCCCCCAAACAAAGAAAAACAAAACATAAACAATGCTGTGGTTATATTTGGTTGCCCATTAGCCTTAGGGCAATTAACATTTGGCATTGGTGAAATTTGAGTGGCCTACAGTGCTAGTTTCGGGCAAGTCCAACCATGAACCAAGCATTCAATCCAATATGACATTAGTTAAAGGTGAATGACAGTAGTGGGAAACGCCCCACCCACTAAAAATGAAATGTACACTCTTATTACCAACCATGTGAAAGAATATAATTTTACTAATATGGGATTATACAAATTTGGCCAAGAAACCGCCTACTAATTGATATATTTGCAAAATTATAAATTGATCTACTGCGGATTGATATCGCCAACACGGAATCGTGCATACGCTACGTGCAAATGACCGCGTGCGTGTTCGCTATATACGGGCTTGTCCCCAGCTTGTCGATATATCCAGCCCAGCGCTAGTGGCGTGGACAGGTGCGAATGGGCGGTGGATTTATACATTTCACGGGCGGGTATTGGATTTCTTCCGATATTTCTGTATTCTGATGCTTGGTTCGGATTTTACCACACAAGCCCTATTCAAATACTTATTCAACAATATTGATCAATATAGATGTTTTCGGCTACTTTCCCAGAACTGTTATTCATCTTTAAGCTACTGTTTGATACCACTGTCATTATCATGATTTCTAAAGAGCTGTTTAGAAGAATGTACTTTATACAGTTCTTGTTTTTTGAAGCAGGAAATGGCCATGTTTATTATGGGGAATTCCCTATTTCATTGTGTTGTATGCAGTACTTTGAGAAAATGGCCACTGTACATGTCCCACTGTACAATCAACATGAACTTGTGTACACACATAAGGACCTAAATTAATTTCTTGGGGTCTATTTTTAAAATGCATTTTATGAATGCATCACTATGTTATAATTGAGTTCAAACGTTTTAAGGTCATGTTATACATACAGTGTATGATTGTATCGTAAGTAAATCACTGATATATTTGAGTTATTTGAAGAGTAGCTTTTTAAAAATATTGGCCCTTATTCTCATCAGTGGCACAAATTTAGTTCCGGCTAAAAAATTACCAGTTGCACACCTGTGGAATTTGACTAGCCCATCGATAGTTTTCATTTGCCACCAGAGATATTCAAATTTTTTTCTTTTAATTATCCAATCAATCCCTCTATTTCTGGTTCTAGGCATCAGGACAAAGGGCCACCAATTGTCATTCCAGTCATAGTATAATGTCCTGGATGATCCAGGATGCAATATTACTGGTGACGGTTATAAATACTATGACTGGAATGTGAAGAGACACTTTGTCTGGATTTTTCGCAGCTCCAGGATTTGCATTGCTATTGATGTAGACAAAGGGCTAGTAAAATGTAAACATACTGCAACATACTGCAACATGATTTAACCGAGCCTCCACACTCTTTTTTTTTTTATACTGGCCCCGTTTGGGCAATTACAATCATAAATGTTTAAATTTTACTTGCCCAAACAGAAAATTGACTTGCCCGCTTATTTCTAGATGTGATTTTCATGTCAGGAACTACATTCTATTATCGTAGTGGTTCAAAGAGAAATATAAGTTGCCCTATCGGGCTTGCAAACTAGACCATTTATGAAATTTTACTTGCCCAACACCAAATCATTGATTATTTCCAACTAATATTCAAGAAGAAATATATGACTGACAAAAAACAGTGGTTACATTTATAACCTGCTTTTGTTGAGTCTGCTCGAAGAGCTATTATATACTGGAGTCACAATAGATTAAAATCCTTTACTAGATGGCCACGGTCAACTATGCAATGAATGTGCTCATTTGAATTGGACCTGAATCTTACTTGCAGGTGGAAAAACAATGACGTTTCGGTTGATTTCATACGCATTGGCACATTTCAAAAGGAGGTGTGCTTTGTTAATTTAATCACTTTTCGCAAACCCAAACTTAACTTATTCGAGTGTTTCTCAATTATAGAACATTTTAGAAAATTTAGATATTCATAATGAAAATTAATGTAGTGGGGGTGTCTGGGCACTATTGCGACATGACTTATCAATTAGAGTGATATCTCAAGAGTATTGTGTGTTAAAGTCAATTGTCGGAAATGATCGGAAAGTGGAGAAGTATTGTTTCAAAAAATCATATTAATTCAAGAAATATCTGGATAATCCCCAATTCATGCAGGTTATGATTATAATTTCATCTCCATTCGACAACACGTCTATTAATTCTACCAATAGTCACAAATGAAGTCCAAACATTAGTTGAATTATCTTGAAATTTCAAAATCTTCTGCAGTTGATTAGCTAGTCGTTGGCTTCACTTGGCGGCATCGAAGATCAAACTTCAAATAAACCGCAAAGCCCCACTTCTCCTTTTGTTCGCCTTTAGAATATAGACAGGTGTTTTAATCAATTAGTGACAGTTGTGACTCCATCCATTGTAACTCCTTGGTCCGCTGCAATGTCATTTTTACATGGGCTGTGGCAAAAAATGGCAGCCTCCAGTGCGCAATAAAAGCAGACAACCATGGTCTGAAAAACATTGATTATTTCCAACTAATATCCAAGAGGAAATTTATGACAAGAAGTGACAGGATTTACTTTCTCAACAGTACCAGAAAGCACAAACAAACTTTCCTCTTAAGCTTATTTATGAATAATATACTGCAGAGAGGAATGGCATCAACACCATAATAAAATTGATTATCATCTGGTTATCTAACTTGATTTTTGTATTGTATTTTTTTTCTTCTTCCTGTAGGCGGATTCTGTAAAGTACTTCTTGGGAGAAATTGATCGCATCGGCAAAAAGGTAAGTCATTTAGTCATTAATGGATGAAGATTCATGGCATTGCATTTTTAACTCAATCTTGGATATATCCGCCGAGTAGTAATAGATTATATTAAAAAGTATACATGTATGATTTTGTTGTAACATTTAGAAAAAACACAAATATAAATGTATACTTACTTAAATCAATACCAAAAGTTTGCTATTTTTCTCAGTGGCCAGGTTGGGCAGTTGAATAGAGTTCCAGGGCT
The DNA here is from genome assembly GCA_037951105.1 of Echinarachnius parma. Classification (NCBI taxonomy): domain Eukaryota; kingdom Metazoa; phylum Echinodermata; class Echinoidea; order Clypeasteroida; family Echinarachniidae; genus Echinarachnius; species Echinarachnius parma. The sequence goes on along the minus strand of JBAMJV010010919.1, from coordinate 29,239 downwards.
CCACACTTACCATTTTTTATCAGTGGCCTGGTCGAGCCAATGAATAAATATATTTTCCTTTTCTGGTGGCCCGAAAGGAAAATTAACAGGCCCAAAAATGTTATTTCATGAGTAAACTTTTAACTATTCAAAAAATAACTCTTTCCTGATCAAAACAAAAAGATTTTTCAATTTTGTCAATGTTAGGTTGAAAATCTGCTTGCCCGATCGGGCCACCAAAATTTGATCTTAATACAATTTTGCTGGCCCAAAGTGCAATTTCACTGGCCCCGGCCCAGTGGGCCAGTGCAAGTGTGGAGCGCTGGTTATACAATTAGCTCAACCGAAACCAGAATTTGGTGGCCCACACTAAGAAAAACAGATGTTAAAGGTGCACCTGGTAAAGTGTCAGATATTGCCCAAAATGACATTTGAGACTTCAATCCTATACCAAAATCATTGTAAGATATGTCTGAATGATGTGTGAAAGTTTCATTGAAAAGGAACACTGCTTTCCTGGTTAAAAAAGCAAAAATTTGCGTCAGCTTTTTACATCTTATTACAGTATAACGTTTATGACTGTCTGTAGAGGCTCTTGAGCTGAATGATTATCAATGATAGATATCTTCATACTAAAGCGGCATTTTAAAAAGCCTAACCCTATTTTATTCTTCTCTTACCATAAGCTAAACAACAAGGAAGAAGAGAAATGTGGAAGCTTAAATTAATTGTTGTGGAGTTAGACACTTTACAGGTGTACCTTTAAGTTTGATTGCCCAGTCAGAATCCAAAGGCGACCACCAGGCAAAGAACAACACATAATTATATGTTTTGGTACCGTTGTGTGATATCAACTAGATGCCCAACTCTTTGCAAAGGGTTGTGTAATTCATAAACAATGCAATTAAATACCACCAATTACGGAACCATTATGATCTCATGGTTCCGTACGCACCAAACGTTTGAGAGTGCGCCAATTCTATTCACGCGTACGTTTGGAGACAATAGATTAACGGGCAATGCGTTCGTCCTAGACAAAAGTTAATCTTCGTATGCAGACCTATGAACACATAGAAACATATTTTTCTGAACTTTTTCGGTGGAATAGACTGCTAAAAGTGTTACCTTTTATTTATGAGAATATTACTTTTGGGTGGTGGTACTCTTTAAGTGAAATTTGATATCAACCAAATATTGGTGGCTCTGGGCTACCGTATTTGCTGGTGTATTAACCGCACCTTTTTCTTGACTGAAGAATCCACAAAAAGGGGGGTGCGGGTATTTAAATACACAGAGATAGTTTATGTGCAAGCTTGATAGGATTTTCTGTTATATTTTGCTACAATTTGTATTGTTCTGTGTACTAAAAGTTTCCAAAAAAGTTTTTTGATAATCTAGAATATATGTTTTTTCCTTTTAATGACAACCCAAATTTAGGGGTGCGGTTAATACACAGATGCGGTTTATACACCGGCAATGCGGTATAGTTGATCAGTGAGCATAATTTTGAACCCTGACTGAAACAGTTAAATTCCCCCGGATATGCCTTTTATACAAATTTGCTGGCCTGAAGTGCAATTTCACTGTCCCCGGGCCAGTGCGAGTGTTGAGCCCTGCTTGATACTTACATATCATGATGCCTATTTATTTGTGCTTTTGCAGGATTATTTACCCCCCAAGGAGGATATCCTGTACTCCCGCAAGGCCACCAAGGGGATCCTGGAGCACATCATTGACATCAACAACGTGCCCTTCCGCTTTGTGGACGTCGGTGGCCAGAGGTCGCAGAGGCAGAAGTGGTTTCAGTGCTTCGACTCTGTGACGTCCATCTTGTTCCTGGCGTCGTCCAGTGAGTTCGACCAGGTCCTGATGGAGGACCGCATCACCAACCGCCTCGTCGAGTCGTGCAACATATTCGACACCATCGTCAACCACAAGTGCTTCGCGGGCATCTCCATCATCCTCTTCCTCAACAAAACGGACTTACTAGAGGAGAAGATCAAGAAGGTCAGCATCAAGGACTACTTCCCAAACTTCCAGGGCGATCCGCACAACCTGGACGACGTCCAGAACTTCATCCTCAAGATGTTCGACGTGCGGCGCAGGGATCGCACCAAAGCGCTGTTCCACTACTTCACGGTGGCCGTGAACACTGAGAACATCAAGTACGTGTTTCAGGCGGTACGGGACACCATTCTTCAAATGAACCTACAAAAGCTGATGTTGCAGTGATCCATGTGCTGCCTCTTTCTATTCTATTCTAGTGCCTGGTCTCATATATACCTGTCTAAACCTCTGCATGCTTTGTAGGATTGGAAGGATCCACATTGTTCCGTCGGATCAGGGAATCCCACTTCGGGTTGTTCTATTGGATCAGAGGATCTACGGATTGTTTCAGCTGATCGGAAGGAATAATCCATGAATCATTTAATCTGATTGGAAGGATACATTTTGGATTAGAGGATCAAAAGGATTCAAGATTTGCTTCATCTTCAGGATCGGAACTACTGATCGGGAGAGTAAAAACAAAATCTAATCAAATTGGAAGAGTCCAAGGATTGTATCCTGATCAGTGGGATTCACAGATGTATGTGTTCGGAAGGGAGAACCTGAAAATTCTTCAAGCCGATCTGAAGGATCAACTTTCGGATTGAAGGAGTCACATATTTGTTCAACCAATCGGAAGGATCCAAGGATTTGTTGTTGGCCGTTCTAGCTCCCTATCGATGGGTAGCATTTCATGCAGAACGAAACATGGAGGAGCCCAAACGTTTCAGTGGATTTTCTTTCAGCCTTTATTTTTCCATTTCTTATTGAAAAAAAAAAAAAAACTCTGAAGAATGTTCTTTCACACTCAAGTGTCTGTCTGTCTGTTGTGTTTTAAAGTTTGTGTAGGAATGGATTACATATAATGTGCATAGGCTCTGATGAAATTGAATTCATGTATTGTGGAAACCTGGCATTGTGGAATAGTTTAGCTAGCTGTTATCAACTGGCATTCATGTCCTGTTTTTTTTTAGTTATCAAGATGCGAGCTGAATTTCTTTAATGTGGGGTGATAGATAATCCCATTTGCTTTTCACTCCTAATCTACGGTGTATCAGTCACACACTCACACACACACATTTATTCGGAAAACATTACCTAGTCACAAGTTAACTGCCCACTAATTCTCAATATTTGCAGAATTATATGGCGCATTTGATCTGTTCACTGACATTGATTGATAAATTAAAAGTGTTCAGAGTTCAGCTATCCACGTTTGCCACGTACATAGTATCATCACCCCCCCCCCCCCCCCCAACACTTTTAAAGCGCCATTCTCTGAATTCTTAGTTCTTACCACAACCAACCACCAGTACTTTTTCAACCAAATTAATACCATGACTTTTGTTCTTGTAAAGGAGTAACAAGTTAAATGGCCACACACAAATTAATCTGCTCTTTAAAAAAAATTAATATCGATTATGCCAGCGCTTGATATGCAGATCATTTTTAATGATTGTGTGTGTGTGGATATATGTGCTCTGAGAAATTTTAATACACAGAGAAATGTTGAAGGAAATATATCTCACATTTTTTTTGGTGGTAAATCCTTAAAAAAAGAAAATACATATAAATTTAGATTTGTTTTGGGCAAATCAGTAAGATCAAATGCGCATGTAAGTTGGGAGGAAGTTGTGTCAAACCGGTAAACATTGGTGTGACCTTTGGAGATGTATCCGTCCCAAATCCAGAGTAAGTCTTTCTAGTAAGTCGAGTTAAGTGACAGGTAATAAGATTAGTCCGCAGATATCACTCTGTGTCGAGATTGCTGTCAGCGATTCCAACAAACGTGATTTGCCGCCGATATCTCTCACCCTGGCCTTTCCCTTGTGTGATAATGACTCACGTACATGTGCTGGAGTTGTATCTCACGTGGACTGGAAAGCCCCATAGTCCCGCACAGGTTCTCTTTATCTCTTAGACCTCTATTAAGAGGAGCTTGAATTGTGCCTATTTTGAGCGATTTGACCCATTGAGCGACATGTACCATTAAGTTATGGATATGGCAAGTACATTTTATAGTTGCGTCCATTTTCTTTTTAGCTTTATTAGACCTCTCGAGGAGCATAAATTAATTGTGGCCGTTTGGACCTATTGGCACTAAGTTATGGATTAGGCAAGTACATTTAGTCTCCTACTTATTCTTTTTTACCTCTCCTAGACCTAGTGGGGCTAGAATTGTGTCTGTTTTGACCTACTGGGTGATATACATGTGCCACTAAGGCGCGGAGGGGGCAAGTTCAAATTACTCGTATGTAGTAGTCCCGTACACATATCATAGGCCAAGAGGGGCTGTAATTGTGGCTGTTTTGACCCACTTGAAGAGCAGCAGCGAAAAAAATACACGGGGGCTGCGGGCGAAGTCGCCCCCGAAATGCCCAAATTTGCCCCCGAAAAAAAAAAAATTTGCCCCCGAAATTTGTTTTTGTTTTATTTTATTTTTGTTATATTTTTTTTTCTTTTTTTCGGGATTTTGTGTGGGATTTTTCTGTTTGGATTGTGATCAAATGCTTATAAAATGATCACTTACAGCATTATAGCTTATTAGTAGCCCCTGAAATTTGAAAAAGAGCCCGGAAATTTGTAGCCCCCGAAAGTTGGAAAAGTAGCCCCTTGAAAATGGAGCCCCCGAAATAAAAATATTAATTTTTTCGCTGAAGAGCAGTAGAGGGCTAACATTATGTTATTACCATGTCAGCAGGGAGCGCCAATTTCAAGCAATTAATTGAGCATCATTGTGTGTTTTTTTTTTTTACCGGTTTTCCTTTTGGGAGGAAGGGGTTAGTTTGGCCTAATTAATTACACGGTTGTCTCAATCAAATGCAATCAATTTTCATAACACGAAAGGCTCCTCGATGGTTTTGCATGATGATTATTGTAGAATGTATCGCAGAGCTTTGCAACTGAATCCTCAAGAGCATACAACGTATACTGTATGTTTAGTATTTCTACATACATAACCCGTTCCCTTTACTGATACTGAAATCCTCATAGACTTTGTACATAACCCACCCGGTTCCTGTAAGCAACGGGTGAACCCACCCGGTTCCTGTAAGCAACGGGTGAAGTGTAAAAAGTGAAAAAATACACTGTCATACTCTACATCGCTATTATGGTTACCATACATTGTCAATTATTTTTTGTAAGCATCTTTATTTTGCTTTTGTTTTTTTGCTAGGACATGAATGCCAGTGGAAGTATTTTTTATATTGCAAATTTGTTGTGTATACACAGATTACTAGTAGTTCCTTGGTATATACTTGTATCATGTTCTGTATATTGTTCAATTCATAATTTTCTCATTGTATGTAAATTGTATCTGTTTAACATGACTGCTTAAGATGTAGAAATTTGACCATGTGATATTAATATTCTGTACAGCCAATTATATATTTTTGCATTATGACTTATATTGATTGATATTGTATTGTGGCTATATTAGTGTATAATTACGATCATGGGTTTCAACTTGTTGAGAGTACATTTTTTTTTTTAAATCAAGTTCATACTGAGCTGAGATGTAGAATTTTGTTTGTTTGTTTGTTTGAACGAAAATCAAGGTACATATCTGCCTGCTTATAATGCATGCTGGTTGAATTCAATCCCAGTGAAAATAATCTCTTTATGTTTATATATATATATATATATATTTTGTCTGAAATATATTCAGACCTCTTTTTATAAAATAAAAAAAATAAATGACAAATGTATGCAGCACGTATACATGCGATGCTATTGCCACAAACCTTAATGTACATTTTAGGGTGAAAAAATGGAAAGACAAAGAGAGGGTTTTATATATATATACGTTTTGTAAGTCTCAACTGAATTTCACTGGGGGGTTGCTGAAACGGGTACAGAGTTGCCCCATTTCTAGAAATTTCCAAATTCTAGATACCGTAGCATCATGGCTTGCCCTTATGGCCCGGTCAGATATCAACGGATGCGGAAACGAATGCCCAACGAATAGAAAATTTTCGAAATGAAATGATCTGGTGATGAAAGTCGTCTCCATTGCTTTATGTACAAAACATAGAACAACGTACATCACCGGACAAGGAACGGACAAGAAACGCATACGAACAGAGACGAACGGATGGAAAATTTAGCTCTCCGTTTTGTCGTCCGTTTACGCAATCCGTTGATATGTGACCGGGCTATTAGCAGTGGCCTGGGTGGCCAATGGCCACCAGAAATTTAGTTTGGTCACTTGAAACTCATGTATTGGGAACCAACAAAGTGGGATCTATTTTACACGCGCAAGTCTATTGTAGGAATCCGTCTGACACGTCAAACCGGCAACCTGAAAGGAAAGCTTAAAGGGGAAGGAAACTCTGGAATTTCAGCTTTCTGTTACTTATAAGTGCAGAATTCCTGTCACTTCTATTCGTATGTTTCCTCTTGGTTAACACTAATAACAGAAATAATCAATGTTTTTTAAACCACTATCAACCGTTTTGACTGAGCACTGGAGGCTGCCATGTTTCCGTATGAAACGTCGTTTGAGTGCATCTGAGCGTGCACTAACAAAAGCGGGTTATGCAACAACCGACAGAGAAGCAGATTCAACAACGGCGGTTTATATGTAACCCGCTTTTGTTAGTGCACGCTCAGATGCGCTCAGATGACGTTTCATACGGAATCATGGCAGCCTCCAGTGCTCAGTCAAAACAGTTGATAGTGGTTTTAAAAACATTGATCATTTCAATTATAAGTGATATCCAAGAGGAAATATGCGAATAGAAGTGACAGGATTTCTGCTGTTATAAGTTTCTGCTGTTGTTATAAGCGGAATTTCCAGAGTTTCCTTCCCCTTTAAGGGGAAGCCCTGCATAGATTTATTCTAGCTGTAGTGATTGATGCTATTGAATATGAGCTACATTGTATTTCAGTGCCTGGCTGTTGTGTTGTCCTTAAAGGTGTTATTTTAATTATGCATTCAATGTATTTAAATTTTATTATAAAAAGGGACCACCATTCAGAACAAACAGGCATATATATGTTTCAATACCGTTATTTGATATTGAATAAGATGCCCATTGCCCGATACTTTGCAAAGGGTTTTGTTATTCATAAAAAAATGCATTAAATCGCCCAATCTTACCTAACTTATAACAGGACCTTATCTTCCGCTAAACAAATTTGCAAGTGCGTAATTTTATACATTAGGAGACAATAGAATGCGTATGTCCTAGACAATAGAATAGTCTTCTTCTGCAGACCCATGACTACATAATCTAGCATGATGATGAGTTTTCCAATTAAATCATTTTTCAGAACTTTTTGGTGGAATGGGCTACTTAAAACTTTGTATCTTTCATTTATAAAAAATTTTTTTTTTTGGGTGTTGGATCCCTTTAAAAACTATGGACGGTGCCCGGGGATTCTCTGGCTGAGGACCTTGGAGAATGTGTGTTGAAACAACTGCAGTGTTGTCAGGTGAGAATGAAGGGCATCAAGTCGATCTTTTGCTAAGTTTGAGTTCTGCATTACCATCTTGTAGTCTAGAGCATCATCTATTTGGTGCCAAATTTTCAGATGATAATTAATAAGAACTTGGCTCGATGGTTAGATATTTCGGGGGCTCCTTTTCGGGGGCTACTTTTTCAACTTTCGGGGGCTACTTTTATCATCTCGTGGGCTACAAATTTCCGGGCTCTTTTTCGAATTTCAGGGGCTACTATTAAGCTCTAATGCTGTAAGTGATCATCTTATAAGCACTTGATCACGATCCAAACAGAAAATCCCCAAAAAATCCCAAAAATCCCCCCCAAAACAAAATAATTTCGGGGGCTACTTTTTTTCTTTTGGCTCTATTTTTCTAGCTGATCCAGAGGTCTTGGGTTCGATTCCCGGCAAAGCCCAATTTCTGAGCTTATTTTTCATTTCATAATTTTTTGTTTAACTGTTGGTATAGATTTATTTTGTCAACAATTAAAGAGAGATGTATGATTGTTACAAACCCGATTTAACTGTCTTGTATTTTTTCGAATTAATTATTTAAAAACAAATTTGGCTGATCATGGCAAAGGCTCCCACTAACAAGGTGGTATACAGAACTCGATTTAGCCAAAAACCAACTTAACACCCTTCTCACATCTTACTGACGGCACATGTAAATATCTTCCTCCATGCCATAAAGCAATGCTCGAAATCAGCACAGGCTCGCTGGCCTGGGGCCACCGAAAATCAGCTTCAGGCCACCAAATTTTATTGATGCTATAAAATTCCACTGGCCCAAATGGTCAACCTAATATTACAGAATATGTTATGTTTTTCTTTGTTTAGGGTGACCAGATTCGGGCGTTGGGCCACTAAAATTAGAAAAATCTTGGGGCATTTTTTGATGATTTTTTTTTTGGCACTACTGGGCCACAAGGCAAAAAAGTTAATTTCAAGCATTGCATTAAGGTGAAGAAATGCTGGACTAGAATTGACTTCTCTTTCAAAACAATGTAAATTATCACTTTCCTGCCTCTGCTTCCACTTCTGTGCTTCTTTTAGTTTTTTGTTACATGTTGTGACCCAATTACCAATGGCAACCTGGTTCCCTCATAATCTATCATAGGAAATGATTTCATATGTATGTTTTGCAGGCAACGAGTCGAGTTCTTCAAATCACATGTGCTTCTTTTATTTTCTATATGTTTTTTTAAAAATCAACTAATTACCACAACCGGCAGCCTTGGTTTTCCTTATTGTACAATGTAGATTGTACCTGTATCGTGTACATGGAAATGTTTTGCAGGCAGTGAGTTTAATTTTCAAAATCACATGTGCTTCTTTTATTTTGTATATTTAAAAAAAATAAAAAAAAATATATGTTTCAACTAATTACCAATGGCAAACGAGTTTCCCATACCATATGCAACGTACATTGTACTTCTCATTTCTTTGGAATTCATATATATGGATATTTTGGCCTGCAATTTAATTTATCAAATTACATGTGCTCCATTTAATATGTTGTATCTGTCTCTGTAAGGAAAGTACCATAATGCAGTTAAAACACAACGCTTCCTTCTGCTTGTTAGTCAACTCGGTATCATTTATCATTTTTTTGTATCATAGCTCCTTCCTTGTCAATAAGGGTATGAATAATTAACCAAATTCTAGTGGTTGAATAAGAAATTAACTCTTAAAGTGCCAGGGATTTTAATGCTCTATGGCATTTGTGTGTATTGAATAAGAAATTAACTCTTAAGTGCCAGGGATTGTAATGCTCTATGGCATTTGTGTGTATTGTAACTCGCAAAAATGCGAGCTTGGCACTCAAGGAGTTAATGAACAAATTCCAAGTTGCATGATATTGACTGCATGGTGCAAGCTACGTTGTCCATTATTCATTCATTCATTCATTCATCTTTTCCACACCCAATCCTTAAACATCTTCCACTCTTTTAAAATTGGCCGATAAGCTGCAGTATTTTTTTTTTTCCAACTGAATTTTGATTTTTACAATGTTGCATTCACTCTTTGAATCGTTGACTTGATCACGTCATGAACCTGACCCGATCAGCAATTCAGTACCCATTGCACGCAACGGGGCGGGGTGTCGCCGTATCAATGTGTGTGTGTGATATCGAGTAGATATTTATTCATGTGTGTAGGCGTGTATATATGCGCACAGCTCGGGGTTTATGGAATCACATGTAGAAACACGGCGGTGGGATAATCACTCGGGAGACGAAGAAGAGGAAATAATTCATAAGGGTAGCAGTAACAGCTTGTCGGGTATAAAGCACCCCTGCTCCTACGTTCAAAACGAGCGGTGCGCTTCTTCACAATCAAATGCGAGGGGATTAGCGGGGACAGTAAGTGACTTTCTCTCCTGCATGCCTCACACGCTATATGGTACTATGCAGCAAGTCTGGCCAGGGATTCTGTTGCCACGGTAACCGGTGGGTAGCTGACATCTCACATCAGTTCATGCACATCGTGTCGTCGGTTGGGAAGGAGAAGGGTGCCAAGTCACTTTTTGTACTTAAGATGATAATCATACATTGTGTTAAGAGTTTAAAAGCCATGTAGAATCTGAATATATATAGTTTTCTTTTATATATCAATGGTATATTCCGAAAATCAAAATGATTATTCACAAATTTGGCATATGTATAGATAAGGCTCTGACCTACAAGATTGTGTGCGCATAACTCGGTTCAGCCCAAAAGTGACTTAAAGTCCTTATAACTCTCACTTGGAGATGTGGGATGTTTGCAACGCAGAGTTGATCTGCTTGCAATCATGGATACCTACCAGGGAAAATAAGAATCGATATATTTTTTTTATTTTAAATTTTATTTATTTATTTATTTAAATTTTTTTTTTTTTGGGGGGGGGGGGGCAACTGTACTTGTCAAGCTCGCCTGCTTTAAAATAACACTCTAAAATATTATTTGTATTGTACCTTGCATGTAAAATATATGGGGGTTCTTTTTATGATATTAAGGAAGAATATAGAACAGGTACAAACAATTTAAAAGACAAAATGGCACACTGGAGTTCTAGAATGGAAGATTTGATCATGCATGGTCAGAATTCAGAATTGATTTGCTGCAAAATTAACTCACTTACAAATAGTGGGCTGTGTGGCACTTATAATTATGAACAGATTAAATATGTATGTACACGTTTCTGCCTTAGTTTGTTCTTGCATGTTATACATGTATTGATGATATTGTTCTTTATTATATGTGCATATATAGAGAGTAGAGATAATGCTGTGTATATTTAATTTGCAGTTAGTATAACGGCTAGAGAGATAAAGTATGAGAAGATTGCCATTTACAAATAAGCTTTAAAAATAAAGATTCAATAAAGGGCCATGCTGAAATCAAAGTCTTGAATAGGTTAAAAGGGATCCGATGTTCTCTAATCCCACTTCCAGCTGGGGATTAGACTAGATTCCTTCATGTCGGGAATGTATGAATATGGTCCGTCACCGATTATGAGAAGTTCATTGACCTTTGTAATAATACGCTCATTGCTAAAATTGAAGTCTAAAAGCGGAAGCTTTTAGAGCACCTACGGACGTAACCGACACCGAGGCGCAGATATACTCTCTCGCCGATATACTCACCAAAACTGATCACTATGTTCCGCTAACTTCAGTTTTACCGATCTAAAGTGTGACTACCATGGCTAGGGGGCCTGTGTACAACAGTATAGGCCTACTATGTAAAAAAAAGCTGCACTGGATCATAACAATGTAACGTAATACTGTACTTATGTCATGCTAATTATTAAAGTAATCCCTTTCATTTTATATTTTTATTAACCAGTCAATTGTAATACAGTGTATCATTTAAAAAATCATTTTTGTGGCATACAAAACAATGTTTGCAACGATATACAATTATTTTATGTCCTTAGATATGTATGTTTATATCAAATCTCTTATGTTAATATGTTTATTTGAATTTGCAGGTTTATTTCATGGTTTGGTTACTACATGTGTATCTGTTATGAACTGAAATGTATCAATATTCTTTCAGTTTGGAACATGCTTATTATGTTTGCTATCAATTCAAACTACATATTCACGTACATGTATGAAAAATAAGGTTTCAGAGTATTGGAATATTCTCAATTTATGCATAATATTCAAGTGTGTTTTCCACTCACATTTCAAAGGGGCGAGATATACCAAACCAGAATGCAGCTTTATTATGTACACAGGAGTCATATAGATGTATATGGAATTCAACTCTATTTTTTTTTTTAAAGAGTGAATTGATTGTATCAAATGGCGAGTTTCCTTTGTAAATTGATTTTTTTAAAGGAAATATGCTGCTTTTTTAATCCTCTTCTATGCAAGCCACAAAAGAACATATGAAATCGGTGTTTGCATCAGAAGCAGAATTTGTTTTTCTTTTCTAAATTGTATTTTATATAACTCCTCATGAAACAACAATCAGTACAAAAAAACACAGAAAGTTAGCTTGTATAGTCGTCATAAATGTAGCCACTCAGAAAAAAAAATCATATGTAGAGCGAAATATAAAAGCTGTTTGTGTACATGTACATTTTGATACCAGTTATCATCTTTACCCCATAAGTTCTCTACTCTATATATATATATAGTCTGTTCTAGTAATTTACTGAAATTATTTAATAACTCTGTAGATAACTGTAGAATAAAGGGCCCAGTGTCGGTATTTGCGAAACCCTGCTTGCTTAGTTGTCTGCTTAGCCTTTGTTTGATCAATGGGCTTGCTTTAGTTGCGAGTTATGCCTTTGTTTGATTTAACGGCTATGTATAAAGTGACAAATATAACGAGTGCAGAAATAAAACCAAACAAAACAAGTGTTCTTTCTAGAACCCAACTAAGGTTTGTAGTTAGTAAAAATACCAATATCATCCACCAAAGTCTTAGCTGGTAACTATTAAGCTAGCAGGGTTTCATACTGTTATGCGCCCTGGGGGTGTTGCATAAAGAGTTGCGATTGAACACAAGTCAGAAAATGGGCCTAAATGCGCAAATCTGATTGGCTGAAATGCGCATCTTTTCTGACTTGGTATCTTGAATCGCAACTTTTTATGCAATATATGTACTCACAGGGCCCATATATTGCATTAAAACTAGCTTAGCTTAGTTTATTGCTAAGTCTTAATTCCATGATATGGCTAAGTTTACAACAAGTGGTCTCTTAAATTGACAACTAGGGTTTAAAAAAAAGGAAAAACAAGAGGCTAACCTTTTAATTTGTAAGTCGACAACTAGGGATAACAAAAGCTAACCCAGCTAACCTTAGTTGCCTACTAAGAGGACAACCCATTGCCTACTTAGCAGTATCCTCCAAAATAGACTTGGCTGACAACGTAGCTTGCAGGGTTTCGTGTATGGTGTGGGTCCAGCTTTACTATAAATGTACATTAGCATAACTTGCATGGGTCATGGTCTAGCCTTTTCCACCAGGCTGCACGTCTGAATGTTCGGAACAACTTTGGAGAGAATGCAGTGTAACTTCAGTATGATAAAGAGCTCGAAACTTGAAAATTACTTTATTATTATCAGGTATCTCTTTATATCATGGTAAAAAAAAAGAAAAAAAAAGAATATAAAGAGCTGGGTTAAGTCCTTGTTATAGGAGGGTTTCTCCTTAGGAGCCTCGTTTGAAAGAACTCTGATTTAACAACAAAAGTACAACACCATAAGGTAATTTTGCCAGTCCCAGCCTCTTATCTTTTGATTTTTGACCCCGATATATTTAGGGAGATCCTGGTTATAACAAGGTAAATTTTATGGTCCCAATTGACCTCGTTATAAAGAGGTTCCACTGTATCAGAGCTCTTTACATATGCCACTGTAGTTGTTTTTAGACGAGTGTTTACACTGCGCATGTCATACATGTAGTCTCTCTCATTAGCCACTTGTGACATTCAGATGTGAAGTCTTGTAATGAGGCTAGGGTCATCATACCATGCCCTTTTCCTTGCTGTATCTTTTCATTTTTCATGTTTATGAATTTGCGAAATGTGGGGAGCATTGAGAAATCAATAAAGAAAACACTTGGGTAATGGTGTAAAAAAAACAAAAAAATGTGTTCTTCATTTTGTGCCTTATCGTTTTGTGTATGGAACGTCAAATTTGCCTTTGGTATTAGAGTGCGCTTCAAGAAATTTTGTTGTTAGGTAATGAAAAACTGAGTGTCGAATTTGAAAGAACATGCAATTTGAATGGCAGAATAAACTTGATTTGGTCCAAATCGGTTCAGAAATGGCTGAAATATAAATAAATATATCTGATCGATGATTTAAAAAAAAAAAAAAAAATGCTTACACTTTTTCAAAATTTTTCAAAAGCGGTTTTTAAATAGTTGTTGATGATCTCTCTATTTAATCATTATTTCAATAAAACATCACATGAATAATTTTGTATGAAAAATGATTGAAACCAATGCCCTTTTAGAGAGCGCCCTCTTGTGTTTTAATGGCTCTTTTTGAATGATAACAGGCTTTTTACTTAGTCGTTTGTAATTTTGTATACCTTTCGAGCATGGTGGAGTTATAACTATTAGTTTGTAATGTTACCGTGCAGGTTTTGGTTACTAAAGTTCAGCCTTACCAAAACTGTACTACCCCTTTAAATAAATATAAAAATTCTACACATATTTGAAAATCTACCAAAATGGTTTTAAAATTGTTTTTGATGATCTCTCTATTGATCTCTCTATTGAATAATTATTTTAACCAAACACCACATGCACATTTGTTGATGAAATAATAATTGAAACTTGTTGTCTGAAGGGCACCCTCTTGTGTTAATGGCTGCTTTTTGAATGAAAAATTGATAACAGCCCTGTGCGTATATGTTTTTACTACCATTCAAGCATCATTGAACTATACGGTTAGTTTTTAATGATCATTTGCAAGTTTTAATTGCTAAAATTCTTTTTGACCATAACTGTACTATCCCTTTAACAAAAACATTGAATTAATAGTGTAAACCCCTTTATGCGTGTGTGTATGTGTGTATGGAACTTAAATTTCCTTTAAAAAACATTTAATAGTGTAAAACCCTTTGTATAGTGCCTGTGAGTTCAGCAGAAAGGAGAAGAGTGACAAAATCATGTGTGTGAATGTGGTGGTGGTGGGGGGGGGGGGGGGGGGGGGGGGGGAGGGGTGAGGTGGGGATGGAGATGGAACTTCAAATTTGTGTGTAGAAATCACCCAGTGACTTAAAATGTTACTATGTTGACAGCAAAAACTGATGAATGGTCAATGAAATGTGTATTTTTGTCATCCGATATGTCCACCGAGTGATGTGTGAAAATTGACCGAGTAATGAGCGAAATGCTAGGTGATATTTGCTAACTCACTGCAAAATGGTTATAATTATCCAGTAGGGAATTTGAAATTTGAAGGCTTCAATCATAAATCAAAAGAAGAAAATTCATCCAAAGAGACACTCTGTATCTATGCAAATTGGGCCTAATTTTCTTATTTTGATCCAAGGAATATGATCTCTCAAATATGTCAATAAAAACACTATTGGCATAGATATCTCATTCCCATGAATAAATGTGCATAAATTATGGACATTAGGCCTAATTTGCATAGATACAGAGTGTCCCTTGGGATAAATTTTCTTTTTATGATCCAAGGAATATGTTCTCTCAAATACATGTACATATGTAAATAAAAACACTATTGGCATAGATATCTCATTCCCATGAATACATGTGCATAAATTATGGAAATTAGGCCCAATTTGCATAGATACAGAGGGTCTCTTTGGATGAATTTTTTTCTGTTGAGAATGGTCAATGAAATGTGTATTTTTGTCATCCGATATGTCCACCGAGTGATGTGTGAAAATTGACCGAGTAATGAGCGAAATGCTAGGTGATATTTGCTAACTCACTGCAAAATGGTTATAATTATCCAGTAGGGAATTTGAAATTTGAAGGCTTCAATCATAAATCAAAAGAAGAAAATTCATCCAAAGAGACACTCTGTATCTATGCAAATTGGGCCTAATTTTCTTATTTTGATCCAAGGAATATGATCTCTCAAATATGTCAATAAAAACACCATTTTCATAGATATCCCATTCCCATGAATAAATGTGCATAAATTATGAACATTAGGCCTAATTTGCATAGATACAGAGTGTCCCTTGGGATAAATTTTCTTTTTATGATCCAAGGAATAAGTTCTCTCAAATACATGTACATATGTAAATAAAAACACTATTGGCATAGATATCTCATTCCCATGAATACATGTGCATAAATTATGGAAATTAGGCCCAATTTGCATAGATACAGAGGGTCTCTTTGGATGAATTTTTTTCTGTTGATAAAGAAATATGATCTCTCAAATGTCAATAAAAACAAAATTTTCATAGATATCCTATTTCAATGAAAACATTTGCATAAATTATGGAAATTAGTCCTAATTTGCATAGATACAGAGTGTCTCTTTGGATAAATTTTCTTCTTTTGATCCAAGGAATATTTTCTCTCTCAAATATCTTAATAAAAACACCATTTTCATAGAATATACCATTCCCATGAATAAATTTGCATAAATTATGGAAATTAGGCCAAATTTGCATAGATACAGAGCATCTCTTTGGATGAATTTTCTTCTTTTGATCCAAGGAATATGTGTGCCAAGTAAAACAATCAAACCCAAATTGCAGTGAACGCCCATATTTTTGGCCCTTAACCCTACTATAGATAAGTTTTGTGGATTTTGACAATGTTACTAGATCCCTTTCATAAATTGTCCAAATTATTTAGAACTCTAGTGGTTCTCCAACCTTTTTGTATTCATATTACCAATAGAAGCATGGAACAGATTTCAGTTATCGAATTACCCTTCTGTTAAAAAGATATTTAACGGTTGGAGCGCTCAGATTTTTACTTATCCACTGGAAAGTTACAACTGTGTACAAAGTCCGTGATACGAGTTCGAGGATATCGCTTTGCATTATGGCTCATTACTCGGCTATATAATATCAATTTAACGTGAATTTTTCACACATGATTCAGTGGACAGCTATCATATAGTACAGTAGAACCTCACTATAAAGAGCTGCGATATAACAAAACCCTTTTGTAACGAGACAATTCTTTATATTCCTAATGTTTGTGTACCCCGATAATGGTCCCTATAAAGGACATTGTTATAAAGTTATTCGTTATTCTACTGTACAAAAGTTCCATCGCAAAAACCTAGTCAAACCAATGTCAAACTTGCATGTCACATTTTCATTCATTACAATTCGTTACATTCGTTACAAGAGCCACACTCAAACATGGCATCAAATACACCATACAGGAGAACCTCGCTATAAAGAGCTCCCAATATAACAAAACCCTTTTGATGGTCCAAGCTTTTTTATTTTTCTCCTTTTTTTAACCCCAATAAGTGATATGACAAGGTAATTTCAATGGCCCCAAAGCCAAGGAACTCGTTATAAAGAGGTTCAACTGTAACAGTTCTATTGCAAATACCTAGGCCCCGTTGCAGAAAGAGATACAATCGATTGAAAGTTACAATTAATAAAAGTCAGATCATGTGTTCGAAATGCGCAAATCCGATTGGTTGAAACGCAAAAATTTTCCGACTGCCAATCAATTGTATCTCTTTCTGCAACAGGGCCCTGGCCCCATATTCATGAAACCCTGCTAGCTTAGTTCCTTGTCAAGTGTATTTTAAATTGCAGTTTATTAAGCAACAAACATTTTTCCTAGCCCCTAACTAGGGTCAACCTCAAGTGCCCTCTACGTTAACCTTAGCAACTAAGCTAGTGGGCCTTCATGAATATGGGCCCAGGTCTCCTTCAAACGTCAAACTTGCATGTCACCATCACATACTCGCATTTACATTCATTGTTACAAGAGCCACTCTTTCAAAATGCAATCTCCCATTTTGAGTAGATTTAGATGTGGTCATAAAATTCAAAGATATTGATCACAGAGATTAGCTTGAGCTGGGTTCTATTGAAATAACTACTATTCATCAAAATATCACTTGTGTTCATATGACTCATATTCATCCATATTGCCTCTCATACAAACTAATTTGGACAGACGAAAGTAGCAAGACGGACAATCTTCAATTCAATTTTTCGTGTTTTTTTAATTACTCTTTTTCATTGGTGCAAAACTTCTAACATACTTCACAGATTCTAGCCAGCGGTTGATTTACAATATAAGTGCTAGATTGAAACTAAGATATTCCTTAGTGTGCTATGGGGATTTCACAATAGGGAGATTGTATGGTTTTGCAAAAGCTGTTCTGATTCTGTCCAGGGCACTGCATTAAGCTCCTGTCGGAGATAGCGACATAATGGCCACTTAATGGCACAGCACTATGTGCAAATCATGATAACCCAAAAGGGAGAAGGCTGCCTCCAGTTTGTCTGGATACCGATGTGAGCAAGCTAAATGCCTCGAGCCACTTAATGGCAAGGCATTATGTGCAGGTTAGAACCAAGTTGTCCCCAGCTTAGCAGGGGACACTGCTTTTAACATCTGTTGGGATAGCAACATGATCAAGCCGAACTAGAAACAATGCCTCGAGCTACTTAATAGCGAGGCATTTTGTGCGAGAGTGAACCAAAATCGTCCCCGGCTTTGCCGGGGCTCTTTTTGGGGGTTTTACATTTTTTTTTTGTACATTTTTGTTTTACTTCACTTTTTCGTTGGTTGATCATCACACATTCTAGCCAGCCTGACATGAGCTCACTTTTTGAACTGCTATAATCGGGTTTCTTAATATTAGAGAAAGATTTGAGTATGGGTTTCATTTATAGCATCTATTCCTGATAGCAAAAGCCAAGATCTGGAAGTTTGCGAGTATGCACTAGAAAGCTTGCCCGGTCTATTGCCAGGGCAGAACTTTTTGCTTTAGTTTTTTTTTGTCCTTCTTCAGGGAAATCAGCCTTAACGACAAAGAGAATCTTTTATCAGGGTAGAAATCTGAAGAAAAATCCTCTGAATCATCCAGGCTAACCTCCCTAAGCTAGTGCACAGCAATGACGTAACCAGCTCAGAACCATGAATTGAATCTCTCGCAACAAAGCACAAGTTATTGCATATGGGTCTGAGCGGGTTCCTCCAGAGCTGTGCACCAGCCAGTCTCTAGATGACATCCGTCCTAGGCTTCTGCGGTGAGCTTGGCCTGGGGTTGTCCCTTGTGGTTCTTGGCCAGATGATCAGTGAACTCCTGGTAGGGAGACTTGACGTAGACAGTCTCCTTCCACATGTCGGGGGTCAAGTAGCTGTACGTATTGGCGATGGCTCCAAACGTGGCCTTGGCTGCAAGTAAAAGGAAATGAAAACAGAAATGGTTATTCCAAAATTTGTATATCTAACACCTTTGCTTACAACTGGTTTTTATTATTTTCTACTCGTTTGTAAATTATTTAAACAGAAGTGAGATTAGATGAAGACTGTCTCCTTCCACATGTCGGGGTCAGATAGCTGTACGTGGGAATGACTTCAGATGTGGCATCAACAGAGATAAACGATGTAAAGGGCTGCTGCCTAAAGTTGATGCAAAGTTTACACTGGTACAGGAGGGTCCTGTTGGCAACGAGTTAACAATCCATATTTACAAATATGGTAAATGTTTTGAACTATCCCTCCTTGATAATGCAACATCCATCAAGTACATAATGAAGATTTTTTTCTGGGACTACTTTTCAAGCTTGCCTGCATGAAAAGGGCACTTTTTTGTGTTTTCCATTAAATTCTAGGCAAATTCACAGGGGCTCTTTTATGATTTTTCATTTTTTTTATGCCTCCGCAACGAAGTAGCCGGAGGCATTATGTTTTCGGGTTGTCCGTCCGTCCGTACGTCCGTACGTACGTACGTACGTACGTCCCGTTCTCGTGATCGCGTTATCTCAAGAACCGATTGACGGATTTTCACCAAACTTGGGTCATGTATGTATCTTGGGGGGCCAATGATCTGATTAGATTTTGGGGTCATGAGGTCAAAGGTCAAAGGTCACAGAGCTCATTATATATGCAAAAATAGCTCGTGATCGCGTTCTCAAGAACGGATTGACGGATTCTGACCAAACTTGGTACATGTATGTATCTTGGGGGGCCAATGATCTGATTAGATTTTGGGGTCATGAGGTCAAAGGTCAAAGGTCACAGAGCTCATTATATATGCAAAAATAGCTCGTGATCGCGTTATCTCAAGAACGGATTGACGGATTCTGACCAAACTTGGTACATGTATGTATCTTGGGGGGCCAATGATCTGATTAGATTTTGGGGTCATGAGGTCAAAGGTCAAAGGTCACAGAGCTCATTATATATGCAAAAATAGCTCGTGATCGCGTTATCTCAAGAAGGGATTGACAGATTCTGACCAAACTTGGTACATGTATGTATCTTGGGGGGCAGATGATCTGATTAGATTTTGGGGTCATGAGGTCAAAGGTCAAAGGTCACAGAGCTCATTATATATGCAAAAATAGCTTGTGATCGCGTTGTCTCAAGAAGGGATTGACAGATTCTGACCAAACTTGGGACATGTATGTTCCTTGGATAGCCAATGAACTGATTAGATTTTGGGGGTCATGAGGTCAAAGTTCAAAGGTCACAGGGCTCATTATATGTAAAAGTAGCTTGAGATTGGAAATCTCAAGAACTGAATATCAGATTTCAATCCAACTTGATACCTGAATGTATAATAGGGAACAATTGTAGTCATTAGATTTTGGGGTCATGAGGGCAAAGGTCAAGGTCACTTATAGCTCATAATTGTGATACATCAAGATCTAAAAGACAGAGTACCATCAAAATTGAGTTGACAGAATTAATTCTGTGTACATGTTGATTTGGGCTTGATATAAATAAATTGCGTAATGGCGGAGGCATCATTTTCGACTGCGCGCAGTCGAAGATCCATCTAGTTTGTTATGGGGGGAGGGGCTCAATCACACATAGCCACTGTGTATTTTATCACTGGTACATTGGCTTCCCAATATCAACTGAGGACTTACCGAAGTTGCCAAGAGTAGCCGTCTGTCCGCAGGCGCTGGTGTAGCAATCCTCGATACCGGCCATTGTGAGTAGCTTCTTGGGGACTGGGGCACTGACGATGCCAGTACCACGGGGTGCTGGGATCAGACGCACCAGAACGCTGCCACACTTGCCTGTAACCTGCACGGAATAAAGGAGTAAGTAAGGCTTTAGTTTCGTAACAGTTTTTTGAACAGGCAATATTGGGGCTTTCCATCATGTATGATAATGGAACAAGAAGTTTTTTTTTTTTAGAGAAATCAGTTTTTCTTGGGGGCTGGGGCACTGACGATGCCAGTACCATGGGTTGCGGGGATCAGACGCACCAGAACGCTGCCACACTTGAAAAGAGCGAGGCCTTAGTTTTACTTTTTATTTAAAAAATAAGGAACCTAATTACACAATTTTAGGTATAGGCATTAGGCAATAACGGAGCTTGCCATCATATTCACTAAATCTGATGACAGATGAAAACAGATGTTCCATAGTCTGCTCCTTCCTGCAGAGGCAATTGACGTTCTCAACTCAAGGATGAACCACCCCTTTTTACAGATTTAATCAAGGAATAAAAATGTAATGTATGAAATCAGTGGCATAAACTATCATACCTTGTAGGGAACTTTGTAGGTTTGGTCAGACTAGCAGATGAAGTTCTCATCTTCAGTGAAAGATGATCCGTTTCTTCAAAGGACTTCATCATGGATTAAAATTGTTTTAATAATGAATGAAATCAGTGGCATTTGTATCCACCATGCCAGGTACAGTGTGGGGCTTGCCAACCTTGTTTCCCAAGTAGCCTCGCTTCACTGGGATGATTGTTTGTTCGTCAGTAAAATATGAACAATTTCTTCCAAGGACTTAAATCATCACATGGATTACAAATGTTGTAATGAATGAAATAAGTGGCATATGATCCTACCTTGCAGGGTACTGTATGGGGCTTGCCGATCTTGTTCCCCCAGTAGCCTCGCCTCACAGGGATGATGGAGAGCTTGGCCAGGATGATGGCTCCACGGATGGCTGTGGCCACTTCCTTGGAACACTTCACTCCCAGACCGATGTGACCATTCTGGTCACCAATAGCTACAAAGGCCTACAAAATGAAGAAAAAAAAAAGACATATTATTAAGACTTTTTGTGAAAGGAAAAAAAAAAACAGAAAAAAAGAAGAATTTTAGGTAACAAATCTTAGCCCTAAAAAGACTGGGGGGGGGGGGGGTGGTCCTACATCGCGTCCCTTTTTGACTTAATTCACGCCTATTTGTATACCAAATTTGCGCACGTCGCGGATTTGCTTGTGGTCTTGTCATATATTAAGGTCACATGTCACACACAGAAGTGCAGTTTTCTATTTATTTGTATGTAAAATGCATGGTAATTTTGAAAGTTGCAAAACTCTTATTTCCAGTTTATCAATATTACTAATTTTGGCACGATTCAAATGGCACAGGGGCAAGTTATTGGTAAAACTGTAACATTCTGCTAGGAATTGCCCACATATACCACAGAGGCAATATTTGGGGGTAAAACGTGACGCTTTGCTTAGAGTTGCACAACTATAATCTTCTCAAATGTTACCTTGAACCTTGTGCGCTGACCGGCACGGGTCTGCTTCTGTACCGGCATGATCTTCAACACCTCGTCCTTCAGGGCGGGGCCAAGGAAGAAGTCGATGATCTCAAACTCCTTGATGGGAAGAGAGAAGAGATAGATCTCCTCCAGCGACTTGATCTTCAGGTCTGCAAACAAAAATATACATGAATGTAAGAAATAGTGACATAACAGAAGTAACCTTGATTTTAAGGGATCTAGCAGGAATCCACAAAACTTACTTAAATTAAAACTCAAGCATTTCTCACATGTACATTGTTGTATTGATATTACATAATTACAAATACTAGAAGAATGGAACGGGTTACCGTTTTCTGTATTTCTCTTTTGTTATAACCACGATATTTATGATTGAAATGTTTTGAAAGTCTCCCCGAGATTTTCTGTTACCTATTGTTTTTTTTAAAATCAACACGAGTCAAGGCCTTCTTTGCAGTTTCGATGGATTCAACTTGTGCAATGTTGACAAATCAACTATCCTAAGCAATAATTGGCTCATGGGATTCTCACCTTTGACCAGCCTGCCAAGCTTGGTGACTGGCATCCATTCCTTGTCCTCTGGCTTGCCACGCCCACGGCCCCTTCCACGTCCGCGACCACGCCCACGGCCCCGACCGCGTCCTCGGTCACCGGACCCAAACCCTCCTCGGAAACCTCCTCGTCCACCTCCACCACTACCACCGGCTGGTGCTGCTGCGTCCGCCATTGCTGCATGGAAAAAAGAAAAGAAAATCAATCACTGGAACAAAAAATAAATCATTCACAAATCAAATAAAACTTGCCGACTTTTTAACCTTAAAACATGCATTCTCATGATTTCTTGATGTTTATCAAAGTGACCCTCTGTAGGTACCAACAAAATTTTAGCCAGTCACCTATTTAATATTTTTGGTATGAGAAAAATAGCTATCAAATTCCATCCCGTCGCATTTTGGCCCACCTGCACAATTCTGGGCTTTCTGGACATTTCCGCAGGATCGCTGAAAGCAGTTAAAATAACACCGAAACAGGGCTGCAAACAAAGTTTTTACATAAATCTAAGTTGCCTGAATGGGCAAACAATCAAGCCCAACATAGACTCTTATTTTTTCCTTTTGTTGAGGGCTACCAAATTCAGGTTTTAAGTTCAGGTTACTACAATTTAAGAAGCTTTGATTTTACTTGGTTGACTGGGCAATTACGAACAAAAAGATGTCTTTCTCGACTAATTCAAGTAATTTGATTATTTGCTTTTATTCATCAAATTCTTGTCAATCATTAAAACTTATAGGGCGGCTCAGGGCGAATTCACCCCCATGAAATGCCCAAATGAGCCCCTGTAAATTTGCAGAGTTCAATATAAAACAAATTTTAGAGTCATTTTCATGCAGGCAAGCTTGAAAAGTAGCCCCCCAAAAATGTATTTTATTTTGTCCCCCCGATTTAACTTGCTTTCTTACAATAATTTGTACCATTTAAATTTGTATTTATTTATCATTATAATATTTTTCCATTTTTCTGGCAACATTCAAGTAGTAGCTGAAATATTGAGATACTGTAGTTTGGCCTTTGGAATGATATTCTACGTTATAAATTCTTTCATTGGGAATTCCAAATCGAAATTGCTTTCCAAATCATTCATATATTGATGATTTCCTTCTTTCCTTTGGGTCATTCCATGTCAAATCACCCAATGGATTTCATCGTACCCCCTTCAAATTTGTTCATATTTGGTATGTATGATATTTCAACCTTTCAAAGCGCAAATATTTAAGTTTTATCCCAATCCGCCCAACGGTTTTGGCGCTATGGGCGATTCTTTGGGGGTAGTTTTGTCAAAAATGGGCGTGGGCACCGTTTTTCAAATCGCCATTGTCCGTTAACCGTTGGGTCAATTTATTTTTTAATGGTGTCATTGGACTGGAGATGTTAAATGCAATCCATTTATGCCATTTGTTTTCATGCATGAGCGAGTTTGGATACGATAACCTTTGACCTTAGGCTTCAACCTTCCGTTTTACCTCGTGGATCAAATAATTTTGAGAATTTGTTTGGCTTAAATCTTGGCTTGATATAGTATCTACAACATATGAAAGAATTGGAGATGTATTATTTCTTGTTTTTTCTACAGCCTTGTTTTAAGTTTGCAAATCTCATGTAAAATTGAATTATTTTAGACCTACACCCATGTCCAAGAATTCTATAGGGGTGTATTGTATGAAAAAGACCTTTTCAAAGTCAGGATTAGAGCCTATTCAGACTCTGGCTCACCACTGTTAAATAGACCTGCTAATCCCCATACAATAGCAATACAGACAAATGACATTCTAATGATACCACATGTTTCCAACCTGACAATGGCCCTGTTGCAGAAAGAGATAAATCAATTGTGAGTCAGATCAAATGTTCTAAATGCACAAATCTGATTGGTTGAAACACAGAAAATGTCTCTCTCTGCAACAGGGCCTAGGTGGAGATGTTTTCTTGAATAAAATCTTTCAAGTTCAAATTATTGCAAACTTGTACATCAATTATGAAAGCAAATATCTACAGGTATCCCGGCTTTTCAATTAATTTAATGTTTCTATGCAACAGAAATTCATGCAATAGTAACACGATTTGCAATTGTAAACATTCAACCCTGATTATTTCCAACTAAAACAAACACAAAAACAATGCTGTTTAATATTCCACTAAGGCTGTTGACGAGTCCCGGGTACCCGGGTCCCGCCGAAAAATGTCGAGTCCCGGGCGCAAAAATCGATACTCGATATCCCGAAAAAAAAGCAAAAAGTCCCCTTTTTGAACGCCCGAGTTATCTGCCCACTCTCATTTTCTTTTCATTCCTTTTTCCCTCTTTGCTGTATTTTAGAAGATGATTTATTGTCATAAATGCGCTGCATTTTTGTCACTTGAATGAACATGTTTTCCCAGCGGCGTGACATGCCTATAGCGAAATCAACAAATGGATAAATTTCGGGTACCCGGGACTCGCCCGAAAAATTATCTCGAGTCCCGGGTAGTAAATATACCCGAAATCGACAGCCTTATATTCCACTCATTTTGATTTTTAATGGCACTTGTTTTTAAATGCATTAATTGCAATAAAAATACAGTGCAAATTGAAATTTCACAAACCATAAATAATGCATTAAGCAAATGTGATGATTCACAGAAATGGACAGGCATGCGCAAGTTCTTGTGACTTTTGAAATTAGGTCATTTGTCTTTAATCTAAGCTCTTTCATAGCATGAAGAGATAAGTATCTCTGATTTTCACACATAGTGTACGAAACAACTGTAGAAATATTGTGGTAAGATCAAATCTTAAACAATCATTGGTTATAAAATTATGAGCAGTTGTCAAGTTTGCAAGTTTGCAATAATTTGAACTTGAAAGATTTTATTCAAGAAAACATCTCCACCTAGAGAGAGACATTTTCTGTGTTTCAACCAATCAGATTTGTGCATTTAGAACATTTGATCTGACTCACAATTGATTTATCTCTTTCTGCAACAGGGCCATTGTCAGGTTGGAAACATGTGGTATCATTAGAATGTCATTTGTCTGTATTGCTATTGTATGGGGATTAGCAGGTCTATTTAACAGTGGTGAGCCAGAGTCTGAATAGGCTCTAATCCTGACTTTGAAAAGGTCTTTTTCATACAATACACCCCTATAGAATTCTTGGACATGGGTGTAGGTCTAAAAAATTCAATTTTACATGAAATTTGCAAACTTAAAACAAGGCTGTAGAAAAAACAAGAAATAATACATCTCCAATTCTTTCATATGTTGTAGATATTATATCAAGCCAAGATTTAAGCCAAAAAAATTCTCAAGATTATTTGATCCACGAGGTGAAACGGAAGGTCGAAGCCTAAGGTCAAAGGTTATCGTATCCAAACTCGCTCATGCATGAAAACAAATGACATAAATGGATTGCATTTAACATCTCCAGTCCAATGACACCATTAAAAAATAAATTGAGTCAACGGTTAACGGACAATGGCGATTTGAAAAACGGTGCCCACGCCCATTTTTGACAAAACTACCTCCGAAAAATCGACCATAGCGCCAAAACCGTTGGGCGGATTGGGCTAAAACTAAAATCTTTGCGCTTTGAAAGGTTGAAATATCATACATACCAAATATTAGCAAATTTGAAGGGGGTACGATGAAAATTTTCACTTTTTTTGGGTGATTTGACATGGAATGACCCCTTTCTAATGTCAAGAATGATCAAAAATCAAAAATGACAAAATCTGTCAAATTGAAGCTGCTTCTAATTTACTAATTTGTATTTTTTCTATTTCATCAAGATTCAAGTGACGAGGCAGTCATACCGTTTCGAACCACATTTTATCAATAAAGCGTTAAGTTTACGGGTAAATTACACTTTCGGAACGCCATGGCTTCAATCCGATTTTTACACTTTTTGTAAGTTTCCGATGTTCTTTTGTCTAGACATTTAGATCGGGGGTTCGGGGGGTGTCCCCCAATGAATGATAAATCAGAATTTTAAGCTTTAAAAACAACAATATTTAGTCATCACGTTTTTAATTTTATAATTTTCTCCCTACCACTAGACCTTTATACTAGCGTGCGAAAAGAAGCATCGTTAGATAAGGTTTTGTGTGTGTTATGTTACTGTAGTGACGAGCATGACGAGTTATGCGTGCATGAAGAAACAACACGCGTCTACGTAGGTAGAATCCACAACTGGACACCAAGGAAACTTGCTTGTGCTCGTGCGAGAAAAAAAGACGCGGAGACTGCCAGAGTTGTGGCGATAAAGTGCAAGTTCTCCAGTTTCAATAAATATTAAGTTTACCATTTATTGTCACCATCAATCATCTCCATGTCTTCACTACCTCACTTGCATGCACACACACACACTTGCAGTCTACCACCAGTGTACGACACTGATATTATGCGGCATACACGTTATAATTATAGTATACAGAGAATTGGTCGGTGCGAGTTTGCACTACCTCCGTACATTAGGAGTTGGCCTGAACGACTCATCCACAAACGATTTTTACCCAACGATATTTTGTATTTCTGATTTTAAAAATTGAATAAAACATAGGCATATATCACACTAAAAACACACACAAAAATATCAAAGGGATAGTTCTAAATTTTGAGAACAGATTTCATAGATATTTTGAGATTTTCCAACATAATTTCAAGTGATGTGCGACCTACGTGATTATTGTTCGTCATAAAGACAGATTCATTATTGACGTTCACAAAATTGGACGGAGAGGGCGCGCTTAACTTTCTTCCGCGGCATGTTTTTTTTTGTTTTGTTTTGTTGTTGTTGTTTTTTTTTGGAGGAGGGGGGGGGGGGGGGGGAGGGCTTTCAAAGGGTTTCTAACATTTTTAAAAACAATTTCAATGGTTTCCCAGCAGTGGAGAAGCTACGGGGGAGGGGGTGGGGGGGGGGGGGGGGGGGGGGGGGGGGGGCGGTGGCACAGGCATTTACCACCAATAATACAAAAAATAATAAAAAAAAAAAGAAAAAAAAAAAGGGCCCGGGATCGAAATTGAAGGGTCGTGCGGGGTTGGGGGGGGGGGGGGGGGGGGGGGTGGGGGGGGGGGAGTATTGATATCCGGGGCCATGGTACATTGTACATTGTACATTTGTCTGCGTTTCGATAATCTAATACGTGCACTAATAGGGGGGTGGGATCATAGGGAATCACGTGGCAATCAAGCTATTAAAAAATATATTTAAAAAAACACACTTGAATTTTTGCCTAAATATTAAAGGACTCACTTCAGTATAATAAATAATATGAAATTACATATTTCACCCCAAAATATTTGTGTTTTAAAAACTCCCTGGGCGCTGCATCTCTAACATGAGTCAATTTCAAAGATTATCATGCTTGAACAAACAAAATAAAAAAAATTGGGAACTGGGGGGGTGTCGGTGTGTGTTGTGTGGGGGTGGGGGGGGTGGGGGGGGGGGGCATGTCCCCCCCCCCCCCCCCACCCAAAACTTTTGAAAAGTGGAGGGGATTGTCCCCCTCCCCCCACTTTTTTTCATAAGTGTATACATTATGTTATGTTTGATTCCACGGGCGTAGACATGACATTGATACCCATTCAAGTGGGGGATGATCTATTCATCCATCCCCCCAGTTGAATAGGTATTTACGTAACTCGCTACGCCCGTGTTTGATTCCATAGATTTCATAATAGATTTCACTTTGACATACATGTATAGGTTTTCCCCGCTCAATTTCGCGATTGTGACAATCAAATTGATATATGGAGCAAATAAAACGAATTCGCGCGATTTGCGATCGCCGTGTCAAAGTAGCATTCGAATTCGTAAATAGTCGTTCAAAATCACGTCTGAGCAAGTGAATTTGCTTTGCACAAATTCAGAATTTGAAAGACCGATACCAACGATTATGCGGCAATGCGTGAATATTGAATGGCCCTTAATGAATTCGATTGAAAAAAAGTGTCAAATTCAGCGGGAAAACCTATATTTATGTGAAATTTCTGTCTCAGATATGCACCAAATCGCACAATTTCAAGCCCAAAAGTGCAAAAAGCTCCCTACAGTCTGTGGGAGGGGGGTACAGACCCCCCTCCCACACCCCTCCCCCCGCTCTCGGTCTCGCTCTCTCGCTCCCTCGCCGATGCCCCCCCCCCCCCCACTTTTTGAGAAACTGTTTACGCCCCTCAGCACACCAACACACCAACACAAACAACACACCAACTAACCAACCAACCAACAAAACCATAATCATAAGGGGCTATATCCACTTTCCAAAAATGAGTTAACGATACCAGCGCATTAAGCAACGTAGCTAGAAATCTGAATTTTTTAGGACGAATTACGAGATAAAAATCAAAATATTGGAACGTTCAATTTTCATATTCTCATAGGCACGTGTACAAAGTTGGACAAAGAAACCTGATTTTCTCCGAAATTGAAAAAGTGGATATAGCCCATCATATAATAAATAGGCATCGATACGCCATTACGACCATCTTCGGCGAGGGGAGCGAAGCGACACCAAACCCATCAGGCGTGGCCGGGATTTTTATGACCGGAGAGGGGGGGGGGGGGGGGGGGGGGGTGGGGGGGGCGGGCTTCAA